>JAVQJG010023403.1:0-12474 GCA_036024015.1 Craterocephalus amniculus
TTATTAATCTATAGACTGTGTAGAACATTTGAGTCCAGGTTTGGATAGGTTAGGTATTGTATTTTATTAATAGGACCATGTTTAAAATGGGTTAAATGTCAATAATTCAGTGGAATTGCCCTTTACGTATTTGGCGAATCGGAAGCTGCGAATCGGAAGCTAACTTCAGTCTCGTATTATTGGAGTATTTTAACTTTAATAGCGCGCCGCGGTGCGTTCACTGTCGGCTCAGTCAGCTGTGGCTGTAAGCCGGTCACTTCTAGTGAGTACTCCAAATGAGTATGCGATCTGGGACAGCACTGTACTGCAAAATCACATACTAAGCCATTAAGTACATAGTATGCTTAGTATACTCAGTTTTGGATTTTAAGTATTTAGTATGGAAGTATGCGATTTGGGACACAGCATATATGTTTTTAATTTAACTTTGGCTTTATGAAAGCACAGGACAGCCAGAATCCAGTTTTTATGAGGAAAACCTTACTTTTGAAAGCATAAAATCGGCATAGTTTCAGCTTTCCCTGCGCTACGTGCACTAATATGCGCATGAACATGACTTACCATATCGTCCGAAAACGAGGCTCCCCAAGCACCTGTCACGATGGCCACTGTCGTCATGGTTGTGTGTTGACTAAAACTGACGTCAGACCGACGTCAGTTCGAAATGAACTCCGAGCTTTGCAGTGCCCTCTGGTGGATGTACTTTGTAAACATCATGTCGATGTAAAGCATGCATGGGAGTATGTGGGCAGTGATGTTTGACAGTGTTTGTAACAGGTGCACTCATTTATATATGTAAATCGAACATTAGTTAACCTTAACAGAACAGCTTTGTACAAAACATTCAATGGAGACAGTTTCCTTTCTAATTCTTTTAGTTTAAGGAACATTTTCATCAGTGTTGATACTGTCCTGCTCTTCAAAAGCAAATCAAAAGATTGTTCAGTGTGCATACTGTATGTATCTTTCTAAAAGGACAATATGAAATATGACTAAAATTCCTTAACATAGATATTTGAAAAAAACGATAACCAAATATATCAAATAATGAATAAAATTTAAGAATTTGTATATTTTAGACTCTTTAGTCTGTAACACTGATATCCTGAGATCTTTCGAGATTAATCACAAAGTCATAATTAGCAAAAAAACACAAAAAACCCCCCAAAAAAACAGTGCAGTTAGAAACTGTTTACACTGGACAGGTTAATTATCTCATTCCTATGTGGTAGTATTCCTTGGCAACACAGTAAACAATTTTTGGTGGCACCAGGCAGTTTCCATAGTTTCCAATGACACATGTCTCTTTTTGAAACTCATGGTGGCGTTGCAGAAAAAGTCAAAGGACCTCTTTCATCAGCGGGGATAAACAAATACACAAAGTGCATTTGGATCTATCGGAGAATAATTAAGATATTTGTGTCTAAAATGTTCAAGCATCTGTCTGAAAGGCAACGACTGATTCTGTGAAAGATGAGATCAGCACTGGTCTAACAGTCATGTTGTTTTGCAGTGATTTTTCTGATTCCCTTTCCTGCACCATCACACAGACTTCAACTCTTTTGTCCTTGGATGCTGATGTTTCTTTCATCCCTCTCCTCCCGCGCCTCCCTTTATCCGCCTCCTCTGTTCCTCCACCAGCCTTTATCTCTCCTCTCTCTTACCTCTTAGAGGAGAGATAAAGCTGATTTCAGAGCCTAAGACATACACTTCATGTACAATGGCCTGAGGGGAATCCCAGTGGGGGCTCTCCATGTCTCAGCCTGTCCCCTCAGGGCTGCTTGGCTGCCCCGTGGTGATGATAACGCCCCTTTCTATCAAGTTTTCCCTGCAGTCGTCGGCCCTTCTGCGATAAAGATGATGTTCGATATCTCCGTGATGAAAACTTTCTTTCAAGAAGTCCCAGTCTGACGCGTCCGCAGAATCGGCTTTGTTGGACTCATCCCGCTGAAATGTTCAGATGAGTCTGCATTGTGAGGGCAGAAGAAATGTTTCAGCCACACCTGCCAACGAATGAAATGACCTGCCAACCATGTTATTTTTCTCTCCAGCTAACGTCATTAATATGTGGAACATTTCTTCACATCAGCCTTCCTCACTCCTCCTGTCTGGATTTAATGTTCTGTGTGAGATATTCCCGCAATTAGGAGACAAGAGCAGATTTATTTTATACTCGCTGCCTGGCTTGCATAATGACTCGAGTCAGTAAATCATAGAAATGAAAGTGGGAACGTGTCTTCCACCAGACACCAGAGAAACATGATGAAAGAGGCAGAGACTCAAGCTTGCTGAAAGCGTAACCACTTTATCCGGGCTACGTTTTTATGGACTGAGGTGCATTCAGCAGCTTCTGTGGGCCGCTGTGCCCTGAGTTCTGTCCTCCAGGTGTCAGCAGGTTAATAACATACCGTTCCTCCACTCAAGTGAAAACAGGAGATTTTAAGCTGGCGAGTAAACCGGGCCGTTTGTCCTCGCGGTGCCCTTCCAAAGCTGATATCAGGAATTAGTTTTCACACCGTCTGAAACTTTCCCGTCTCGCTATCTCTTCTCTAATCTTTCAATTACTCTTTGTGTTTCTGTGTGAGTGTGTGTGTGTGTTCAGGGATTTTAGAGATAAAGAGACATTTTGGAGTGTGCGCACCTGGAAAACGCCACACTGATCGGTCAATATTTTAATTATCGTTTTAAAAACGTTTGTATTGAATAAACTGCTTTCCTCTAACTATAAAAGCAGATGCTGACGAAGCATTTTTTTTCAATAAATGTGGATTCTAAATGGTAGACTTAGTAAACATTATTTTAATGAGTAGCTGAAATAAAATTGTCTTTGTTTTTAATGGATGCATATGAATTAATTAAATATATTTTGCCATGAGATGATTTGTTATTTTGTCACATGTCCTGAAAGAAACACACACTTCTGTTGCTTCCAAAGCAAATCTGGGTAAATACTGCACGTACACCGTCTGCCATTGCTGCTCAATGTTGCCAACTAGTGACTGTATTCATTATACTTAGGCCGAATCCCTATGTTCCCCCTATGCACATCCACTAGCCCTCACTCACTATCACTAACCCTAGAAACGAAGCCACATGGGTAGGGCCTTTGTAACCTTCCCTAGGAATCAGGACATCACTCGCTGGTCACTGCATCGTTTAAATTTGGCTACGTAAGCGGCTGCTAGCTAGTTAACATTCGGAACGAACATAGATAACATTACTTGTAGCAATATTGTCTTGTCGCTGTTATTCTGCTTTATTATCATAGGGATACCGGATACATTAGCAGGAAATATGAAAGCTAGCGAGCAACGTTAGCAGGGCATGGCATTATGCTAACATTGCTCTCGTCGTGGACGGAAAGTTTTGTGGTTACTTCCTGCATTACACACTGTTCAAGCACATAGACACTGCTATTGGGGGTCCCCATGATTCAGTATTGAAATAACACATATATAAATAATATAAATTACCCTATAAATTATAAATCCCATAAATAGTATAGGACGACGCAAAGCATCATGGGATATTTATCTAATATTTATCTAGTCCTTCTGACTCTTTAAAAAAAGTAGCAAAAAGTCTTGTGACTTTTGAGGTGTTATTGGACACGAAAGCTGGTGTGAAAGCGCTATCGTTCTCATTCGATGAGCAGCACTGCAGCTACAGACCCCGCCTACATTTCAAACTACGATACTGATATAAGTTCCCCTGCTATAGGACCCTTTGACAGCAGTGCTTATTCCAACATCACACCAGGTCACACACATGTATTCTGATTACATTTTCATAAAATCCTGGAAATTAAATGAGGAAAAAAGTGATTACATCTTTAAGGGAGAAAAGGGATAATTTTGCATTTTGAGCTTCTGACTCAAACATTCGGCTTTGTGTCGGTCTGCGCTCTCTGTGTGCTTCTAGTTCTAAGGGATTCTGACAGTTATTGTATTTTTTGCAGAATTTTTCTCATATTTGTACTCTATTAGCATTGAATGCCACAGAGCTACAGACAGCGTTCTCCTGCTGTCTCTTCCTGCCAGCTGGCAAACAGTTGGCTGCACTTTTGGAAATAAGTTGGAAATTATTATTGAAATATCTGCATTTCTTTCTATTAAATTACAATTTGGAAATTGAAACATCATTCCTAATCCCTAACAAAAATGTGTTATATCTTATTCTAAATGGCTTATTTTAATTCAGTTGGGATACTTATAAATGTTTCAATAAGGAATAACATTTCTGCTTGTGGAAAAACAACACGGAGTTCGTGGTGTCACTGTAGCAAAGTCCAGACCTCAGTCTGATCCAGCACCGGTGGGAAGTGTCAATAAGTGGAAGCTTCACCTCACAACTTCCAGGACTTAGATGCACTGCTGAAGTCCACATTTGGGACAAACTGAAGCACATTTTGTTTCACATCTTCATATCAATCAGCAGGTCTCCCTCTGATATACGCACAAACCATAATGAAATGAAACGTAAAGAACTAAAACCTGAAATAAAACCGTTTCCTGGGACGGTAGCTAGAGCAGAAACATCTTCACACTGACACAAACTTAGAGCTTCTCTGTCAGAGTTAATTCCCTTTTGTGCTAATCTCTCAAAGCAGATCCCTTTCCCGGTGTTTCTCTGAATCAACACGTTATTCAAGCAGACACAATCTGGCATGGGCCATTCGTCAAACCGAGATAGAAGAAGAAGAGGAAGCTTTCCCTCCATTTTTCATCCAATAACAAAAGAGAGAGGCGCTCGCAGATACGGAGTGACAACTGAGGACATCTTCACAGGAATTAATTTAACTCAAAACATCAGCTGCTGTTTAATAACTGAAATTAATGGGTTTCCATGTTTCTCACTCCCAATGTTAGAGACACTTGTAACCGTGGCAATAGCTGGTCTCACCGTCATGATTGGCGTTGCCGAGTGTCCAGGGCTCGTCTGAGTCAAAGTGAGTGTCTCCACCGATGCCAGCGCCGGGGAAGTAGGCATGCGCCAAGAAACCCCCCTCACCATCAAACGGGGAGCTGTCGCCGTGGAAACCGGAGGCGAAAAAGATCATGATGTCGGCATCTTTACCCTCGTTCTTGATCTCTGAGTATGGAATCTCCTGAGAAGCATCAGAGGGGGAGACAACTCAGAGTCAGAGTCAGAAAAGATGATTGTTACACCGTTGTTATCCACAAATCTCAGCGGTGACGTGGAAGGATGAAGAAGAAACGTGAGAAAACAGAGGTTTTTTAAGATTGTTTTGGTGGTTTGTCACCATTATAATGTTCTGTTATCGACCCAGCCCTCAATTTTTTATGTTTCTCTTCTCTTCTTCTCGCTTTGTGGTGATCTGATAAGTGGTCTTTATCAGTAGTTCTTCAGCTTTCCAAAGGTCTTTCAAAATAAATTATTTCAACACATTAAGCTTTCTCACTCATTTTTAGTACAGATATTTTATTTTGAGAAGAAAAATCACTCAAGCATAAAAGGCTTTTAACTTAAGGGATGCGCCTGTGTTGTTTCAACATGTAGCAACACCACCACTCGTTAACAGTTGCATACATTTTTACATTTTTTATTAATCATAAAATTTTTTTATATTGAAATTTCGTATTTATAGGCCAAATTAAAATGCTGTGAAAAACAATATTGTGTTTCCTTATTTAGATCTTCACTACATTACAGCGGCTCTGGTAGCAGTAAAATGAGATTAATTACGTGGTTAAACTGGAAAATATCCAACACAACTTCAGCACCAGTCTATCAAGATGAGCATGTCATCAATGGAATTCTTAATGATCGATGAACTGATTAGTGAAATGTTATAAACACGTCTGAGGAATTGGATTATCCAGCCTTGCCACTAGCTCATTAGAACATAACCCTTTCACTAAATTGCAGAGGGAAACTGAGATGGAGAAGAAATGTATACATTTTACTCATGTTAAAGAGCCGTACATGCAAGTGCTTGTGGATGGGGGAAGTTTTTGTCCAAGTCTAGCAGAGTGATCCCCAACCCTTGACCTCAAGGCCCACCGTCCTGCTGGTTTTATGTTTCCATGCAGCAAGTTTGCTGTTGAGCTATTAATATGATTCAGGTGTGTTGCAGCAGGGAAACATGAAAAGTCTGCAGGACTCAGGACCTCAGACGGATCCCTACCTTAACAAATCATTTTTCCTTTTATTAAGTGAAACAAAGTCTGGAAATATGATGATTATACGGGTTGGACACAGTTTTGGACAGTTCGTCAACACAGCGTGAGCAAATAGAACTTCTGGTTTATGTCACTTGTCAAAGATGGAAAATATTATATTAAATTGAAGCACTGATCTGTTTTCTTTTTCAACTTTTGCTCTGAGCTAAAATTGGTGAATAGATATTGGTTCATTATCTGATTTTTCATTTTGGTTTTGGAAACAAAACCAGGAAAATAGGGATTTTTCTGTCATTTCATTTGTCATTTCAAATGACAAAACAAAGCGACTGCCATCCGGATGCATCCCAGATGCATTGTTGGTAAAAAGTTCCCATCATGAGAAAGAAAATTGCACTGTTTTGCAAAGTTGATGGAAGGTGAATGTAATATTTAATATCTGCAGCTAGTGGGATTTCTCTTCAAGTGTTTTAAGTTCAGCTTTTCTCTAATCTGAATGTACCCACAGGACAGTTTCTTTTACACACAGCCGCCCATAGCACATAATACCAAACAAACTACACTTTAACTAGATGTAGAGATTAAAACTAGATATAAATATACAATTTGTGTTATTTTTGCTTTAAAAAACAAAAATCTTAACTTTCATATAAAGATTAACTATAATGTGCAAATCTCTGAAGCCAGTTTTAATACTGAAGCATACAGTATATTCATGGTTTGGAGAAACATTTGCTGCCATTATTCACATGATACAACAACCTGATGGTTTTTGTTCTGTGTCACTTGTAAAGCTTTCAGCTAGAAACAGTGATGAAGTGCATGATTATATGAATAAAGTATGAATGATCACTAAAAAAAACACTAATGTTTGTATTTCTGACCTGAAAAGAGAGTGGAGTGACAGCCTGCCACACATTGAAGGCTTGTCGGATCGCTCTCTGGGTGTCCTTCTCTCCTACTTTAGGAGTGTAGTTTGATATGCTGGAGAAAAGAAAAAAACATCTGTTACACCAGTTCACCCACATCATCCTGCAGGCCAGCGAAGCCAGGAGATTCAGCATGAGTTAAACAGAACACTTAACAAAACTTGGGTAGGTAGTCGCGGGTCTAAACTACATCTCACTATTACATGTGACATTATGCTCCATATGCTGTTATGTAGTCAAGATGACTATTGAATTCTTTATTTTTAAATATTGATTTGTAGTTAATATCATATCATCTTAATATGCAAACAGCATCTGCTTGCCATGCCTTCCTAAAAATGCATTTACAAAAAAACTACCAGAAAGAAAAACAGCAGAACTCTTCACTATTGCTAAAGTGTGTGTAAAGTGTGTAACACCAATATCTAATGCAAATGAAATACAAACATAAGACACATGCAGAGCCAATAGACAGCAACCAAAAAGAAAAACATTTCATAGGTCTGCCATGACAATAACCAGTAAAAATGAAGGGTCCAACAGAAGGTCCGTCTAAAAAAACAGCGATAGCAAAGCAGCTTTAAGTTTGACTTTAAACGTTAAGAACAAATACTGGACCTCATCTCAAAGATGGTAATTAAAGTCATGCTTCCCATCAGTTTGGCTGAACGTGAAGGTTTTTCCAAGTTTGGTTTGTTCTGAGTTTACAGTCCCATCAAGCAAAAAACACGAGACTGAAGAATCCGTCAGAGGAAAGTGTAGGTGAGCTGAACTCTCAGCAAGCGTTGAAATTACACATGAAAAATAAACAGCACCGGTATGGACTGGCCACCAGTCCAGGGTGCACCCGCCTCTCGCCTGACAGGGACAGACTCCAGCTCACCCACGACCCTGAATTTTGATGAAGTGTTACATAACATGAATAGATGGAAATAAATAGCATCAATGAGTTTAAATAACACTGTCAGCAACTAGTAAAGCATAAAACCTCCTCATTAGATTTATATATACATGTATAATATGTGTAAGGATGTGTGTGTAAATGTGTCTTTGTGTTTGTGTATTTATAAATGAAACTCAAGAGAGAT
The DNA here is from genome assembly GCA_036024015.1 of Craterocephalus amniculus. NCBI lineage: Eukaryota > Metazoa > Chordata > Actinopteri > Atheriniformes > Atherinidae > Craterocephalus > Craterocephalus amniculus. Next base: position 8,161 of record JAVQJG010023403.1, read on the forward strand.
AGTGGCAATTAGTGGTTGTAGCTAATCCACATAAAGATAAACTAATAAATAAATGATCACCTGCCTCTGATTGGGTGGTATTTGAAGAAGGGCTGGATAGTTTTTCTTCATTTTTTTATTTAATCCTATTTTACCTCAAAACCCCTGCTACCTGTTCAGCCCTGATGAGGAGAGGAGGGAAAATAGATCTTCACACAGCAAACCACATGTTTCAGACCCATCCATACACAGTCCATTCTGGTATCTGCTTTGCAATGGTCCAACAAAATGTGTCCATGTAACAGGCTGCATCGTCTCAGCGCATCCAGGCTTTTCCAAACACGTGCATCTGAGAAGCCGCGTCATATTATGAAAAACCAAAATCCCAAACCAAACCTAATTTGAACTTTTCAATAAGAGCTGACTGCAGGTGTGTGTTTGGCTGCCAGCAGCTTGTAGCAGAGAGGATTACCGTCCTGATCCAAATGTGTATTTTAGAGTAAAATGATTGGATTAGTTTTCAGCATTATCTGATACTTTCAGTCTGCAGCAGCGGCTCCGTTAATGCGCCGGGTGATGCATGTTCAGCTGTGGGAGACGAATGAGCCAGAAAGGTCATTACAGAGTAATTGCAGGAGAGGAGACGTGCCATCCATATCCATTCTGCTGCCAGAGAGGACGCCGCCGGTTTTATCGCTCGCCCCACTGTCACTTTGTACTCTCCGGAAACACTTTCATGTCGCGTCTTTCGGAAAGCCTTTACAAAACCTTTGGTGTCACTTTTTGAGCGGAGTCGGAGGAAGCAGCGGAGCGTTGCGAGGATGGAGGGAGCATTAGAGGACAGACGGGTGTAACTGGAAGAGGCGGAGAGGAGGAGGGGGGAGAAAAGCCAGGACAAGAGAGGAGAGAGGCGGTGGGATAAGACAGCGCGGCAAGCGTCTGAGTTCATTTCACACAATCTGCCTCTCAGCAGGGGGGCCGGCTTTGTTCTCACACAGGCAGAAAAATACTTTTTGGAAATAAATATCAGCACATTCAACATTCAGACAGGAGAGCTCGACAGGCTTCCTGATGTGAGTAAACAAGTCTACCTGGCAGTGGAATAACAGCGTTTACAGCACTTTGTCTCGTTCCCAGCTCTGCGGAGGGATTCTTACTCACAGTGGGCTGAGATGGAGAGAATATGAAGCCTGATTTAAATGATCAAAAGGATGATGCAGATCGAGTTCAAATGAGATGCTAAGATGAAAAGTAGCTTATTTCTGCGCTGACTGTAGCCAACCTTCGGTTAATAAGACAATAAATACTGCAACTCAAACTTTTTCTCCATTTTCCCCCGGCCTCGTTAAAACCAGGTAGATGTGAGAGATGTGCTGGCAAGAGGAGCCCAGATATACCAGTAAGGCTCCAAACCAGAGTTTATTTTCTGAGTGGAAGTGGAAGAAATCACCTAAAAACAACACGACAAACCTCTAAATGATTAAAAAATTGCTTTCAATCTTGCCATCACCTCCTCATCTGCTCATTTCCAGTCACTCTCCCTCCATTTTCTGCTTGTCCATCAGCCTCCAAACCAGCAGACTTTCCTACCTCTCTCTTGCTTGCCTGCAGCTGAATGAAGCTGGAATTGTGACACTGAGCGTGGTCCAATCATCATAAGTACTTGATATAATACTTGTGTATTTACACATTTTTCTTATTAACAATTTTCTATCTGCCAATCGAATGGCAGTAACACAATATATCTAGTCATGCAGAGATAGTGAAGAGAAGTGGCTGAAGTTCAAACTGAGCAACAGAACGAGGAAGAAAGAGGGTTTACAGTAAGTGACTTTGAACGTAGCATGGTTGTTGGTCTGAGTGTTTCAGAAACTTTTCACAGAAAACCATCTCTGAGGTTTACAAAATACGGTCTGAAGAAGAGAAAACATCCTGTGATCAGTAGTTGTCTGGACCAGAATGTCTTGTTGATTTGAGAAGTCAGAGGAGACTGGCCAGACTGGTCGGAGATGATAGAAAGGCAACAGGAAGTCCAGTCAGCACTGGTTCCAGCCAAACAATGCAGAACATCATTTCTAAACACAACACGTCCAACCTTGAAGCAGATGGGCTCCAGCAGCAGAGACCACACCGGAAGCTCCTCCTGTCAGCTAAGAACAGGAAACTGATGCTACAAATCACACAGACTCACCAGAACTGGACAATAGAAGATGGAGAACGTTGCCTGGTCTGACTTTGGGCTCCTCAGTACCAACTGAGAATGGTTTAATGCCAATAGTATTGTTGCCGACCACGACCATCCCTTCATGAGCAGAGTTTAGTCTCTTCTGATGTGTTCCAGGCTGTCAATGTGCTGGTTGTCACAAAAAATGCATAGACTACTGGTGGAACAGGAGATTCTCATCATGGATGTGCAGATATCATGTCAATATGGAGCAAAACCGCCGAGGAATGCTAAAAGAAAGTACTAAGATGACCTGATAAAGTTCTTCCTCTTAATCCGTTCAGAAAGTTAATTTAATAATCAAATCTGTGTTCTCAAACCCTCTGATTAATGGGTGCCTCAGTCAGTCGGCAGTTGTCTGATTTGAGTTAATGGTGTGTAACTTTACATCATTGGAAAAGCAAAATGACCTGTGGCTCAAACTCACAGATGGTACTCAGTCTCTCCCCCCCACCCCCTCCCGCACATATACACACACATACACACATAAAGGCTTTAAATGACAAAGACTATAAAACGTTGTAGGTAAAGATAATTAAAACCTTTTCTGTATGGCAGTGATAATTCAGCCTGTCGGGTACCAACACTTGTTTAGGACCTTCACAACGGTCCTAACGTCACCAGTTTAGCAGATATTCAGACACAAACTGGAAATCATCATCATTGCCATGTTCTGGAAATATATGAATTACTGGACTTTCAGAATATTATCATCATAAAAACAACTTGTCTAGTACATAAGGTCCTCCACTCTTGTGCTCCCCCACCATTAAAAGAACTCATTAAATGTAAAAACAATTCATTAAGAACAACACGAGCGACTGCAAGAGGAGATGTATTCATACTTTGGGCGGTATCAGTGGATAGAGCCGTTGCCTACTAAAACAGGAGGTCGGCGGTTCGATTCCACTCTGCAAATGTCGAAGTGTCCGATGTGCCTATCGGGGGTATGGATGTGTGTGACTGGTTAGATAATTAGCACCAAGTATGATTCAATATAGGTGCTGTGTGAATGTGAATGAATGGGTGAATGTGATATGTCATGTAAAGTGCTTTGAGTGGTCTGTGACTAGAAAAGCGCTATACAAGTACAGTCCATTTACCTTTTAGGCGCTCCTCATTTGGTCAGATGACTTTTTCAGTCTGGGGTGGGAATATGTGGAATAGTCTCCCACTGACCCTGAGAGAGTGCTCGACTTACAACTGCTTTAGTGTTCAGCTAAAAAAGTGGCTGTTGTCAAATCAAAGCTGGCCCCACTCATAGTATAGTAGTATAGCTCCGGCTTAATCAGGAAGCTGAAGCTATATTATTTTAAGGACATAACATGGAAGTATCATGAATTTGTCCCACCACATGAAATGGCGTCCTCTTCATGAAGAAAGTCTTAAACTGTGCATGGCTGCATGTCCACCCGCACTGAGGGAAACATCAAATTAAACAGCTGCTAAGCAAATTACTCTGGTGTCTCATTTGCTCAATGAATCCCAACAAAAACATCCAAAATGGAAAGAGATAATGGCAGTGTAACGAAGCCTCACCGTCACTGATGACCGCGGAGCAAACAGCGCACACACACACACACAAGCGCACACACACACACACACATACAGGTATACAGTCATCCGCAGGGACGGCGCAGGTCCGGAGAAGAAATATAAGAAAACACTGGCGAACCGTTCACCTAGTAGGTTATTAAGGGTGCACACTTTATATCCTGCTAGGCTAACATGTGGGGTGTTTGGTGGTGACTCACCGTTCCTGGTTTGCACTGTTGAGCACAACTGGGGGAGCAACAAGCACAGTAAAACACCCACAGCCAAAAAGCGACTAAGCCTTTTTTGTATTCCATCTTTGAACCCCGTCACAAGTGGTGGCAGTGGTGGGATGGCAAGTCACAAGAAAAAGGCCGCTCTCCCTTCAAGCCGAACTGGATTGCGCTCACAGGCAAAGGCTGCGCTGACCCAGGCTGCAGGTGCAACAGGTGGAGAGGAAACAGAGTGATCCACAGAGATGTCAGAGGAAGAGGAGGAGGAGGTGAAGCCTGGAACGTCTGGTGTGTCAACTGACCTGCTCTCAGTGGTGAGGACCTTCTTGGAGGCACAGGAGAAGA
>JAVQJG010023404.1:0-11800 GCA_036024015.1 Craterocephalus amniculus
TTAGATTGTTTTAAAAACAAGTATTGATAAAGGTATTGGTACATATAAGGTACATAATGCATATGGTCGAATCATGATTTTCTTTTAAAAGGGGCAAAAAGTTTTGGTATTGATGGAAAAAATGTTGGTATCACCCATCCCTAGTGGCAGTAATGGACACCACTTCTAATCCACATTCCAAGAACTCCAAGCAGCCGACACAACCTTAAGGTTTAAGCTTACAAATCTAGAAAAATCTTGGTTAAAGTTTTTGTACAATTCATGCAAAGGCCCATTTATCCCATGGAGACCATGTTGCAGCTGTTGAATGATACATTTTAGCTTAAACCAGACACCTGAACACAACTAAGATGCCATTTTGAACCACAATTTCTTAATACAGTTGTTGAAGCGGGACAAACTTGCTAGCCGTATTTTGTGTTTAGAAGTGAATCTTGTTTTAGAAGTGAATCCCTGTGTGTTGTTGAGGAGGAGGAGAAACATGCAGCTAGCCGCCATTTTCCATTGAAATGGAGGAGGACCCATTCGCTTTGCCCTGTGTGAGGGAAGAAAAATAACGGATACATATCCATGGAGGGCATGCTTGTAACTCATCGGCATCAATAAGTAAATCGTTCGGTACCTCGGCACCAGACAGGACACTTCAACTTGTGCAAGATGTTGACATTCCCACATTTATGACTCTCCACGGCTTCGGTAGAGGTAATAATAATGTGCTTAAACAGTGAGGCGCAATAGAGCACGCTTCGGTTGTTGGTGTTCAATTAGTGCACCAATAGATGGGAGTAATGATTACACACTGGGGATTTAAACACTCGTTTTCAAAGCTTTTCCAGGTCACGTAAAACGGTGTTTAACAGTTAATGTTTGCACGCATCATCACTAGATTGTGCTTTCATTCCCGTGTTGCAGTGATTTAAGTGAACAAAACTGTTATTATTTGCAAAAATATTGATTTAGAGAGTTTGAAGCTTAGTCCTTGACACAAGTTTTTCACTGACCTAAAACTAGCAGCCTGTTGTTCCTGTTTACTTCCTCAAAGGGTCCAGGAAACAATCTTGAATGATCATTTATGTCTCATGTACTGTAAGTAAAGATATCCCTTACATGCTGCACGTGAAAACAAACGTGTCTGCGACATTTTTCCTGGTTTCTAACAGTTTTTACATCCCCAGATCCCAGGTAAGAAGCCTGAATGACGCAGCGGTAAATGCTCGGGAACATTTATGAATATTGTGTATGTGGATGTGGATAATTGTGTTCCACTTTTTATCTGCTGACCTGATTGTCATTTTCCACTCGTCCCCGTTACTGTGAATACATTTATACATGGCAATGACATCATTACAAAAACTCATAAAGGAGACTCATCCTGTATGCTCGACATGTTGTGAATGTAAACAAAGCAGGGATTTTCTAAGAATACTCTCTCTACGGGCCGTTTCCTCTGCGGTGGACAGACTGAAGTGAGTCCAGATGTGAGAATGAAACTAAGGCTGAAACCTGCTGTGAAATCATGTGTGAACAGCAGGAAAGCTCTGGCTCAAATGATTCGCACTCTCTCCAAGAATCCTCTGGTATTTGTCTGTCAAAGCTGCTTGGTGTTTTTACATACATGCTTTTTTTCTTTTTTTAAACATACACAGTTTAGATAAGAAAAAAAACATTGAAATCTTAGTAACCACCCCCCAATCCATTCCATCCATGTTGTACTTGCAGATAATATTATTTCCTAAAATCTTCATTCTTTTTGTATGAAATCGTATCAGTTACATGCACCGCCCTGGTCTGTGCGCCTCCCCTGACCCTGATGCAAACTAGACCCACCCCTGTTTATGAGGACTGGATGGGCTTGTATGGAGAGTAGCGACATGTCCAGCAACCACTGAGTTGTCCCGAAGTTGTCACACAAACAGCCGGGAAATCAATGTTAGATATTTGCAGCGTTGCTAGGAGTTACTACATTGATTGATTTTGTTTGAGTGTCATAGACATTATTGTACTCAGCCGACATGGCTTACAACACACTGTACAATATTATTCAAACAATCCAAAAATGTAAAAAAAAAACGTATATATACACGTCATTTATACCACAGTAAAAGTATTATTATAAAGACAGATTTTAACAAAATATAAAAGAAAGAATGATAGAAAAAATTGAATATTTATGTGGGGTACATTGTTTTGAGTCCTAATTTCCAATAAACCTTAATAAAACAAACTCCTCCTTGTAAAGCCGACTCAAAATATCATACTCAGACATCTTGCATAAATCTTCCCCTGAACTTTTTTTCCTTTAAAGTTTGTTAGACAATGGGCAAAAAGTGAAGTTCATGGTCAACATCAAGATCACACAAAGCACATCAGGTCATCAGGTATACACACCTGCCCAGTTAAATCACCAAGGGCAATGTATCAAATGTTTTGTGTGCACACAACAACCTCTGACCTCTCCCCGCGTTTGGTTCCGTACAATAAATCGTCTTCAATTTCTTCTTTAATTCCAACAGAGCTTCTAAGTTCAGGTTTCCTTCAAATCTCCTTCTTCCATTGTTTCTTAAGCAGATGGAGGACTGCAACTCCTCCATTATCCCCATTATAAGGAAGCTGGGCTTTAGCTCTCAGAGTCGTGACGTGGACTAACTGACGTCTTACCAAAGTCATTAAATGGTTAACTGCAGTGTTTATCATTCACATATCATAAAAAACATGCTGAGTAATAGTAGATGGTGATATGTTTTGTGTCAGTGGCTTATCTGTGTGTGTGTGTGTGTGTATAATACTGTTAATGAATATTTGAAGGAAAATATGTCCATTAAGTTGATAAATTCAAGTAGTGTCTGATTAAAGCACATTTCCAACACGATGCAAATTCTTCATCTGGACAAAATATGTGAAACATATGCCAACAGATGTCCTCAACAATTAGCGTAAAGTAATCCTGTATTCAATCTGGCTAAAAGCTAAATCTTAATATCTATAGAAGAGAATATTTTGACCATAAATACAGAAGCACCTGGACAGGTGAGTCAGAGTGCATCAGACCATTTTACTTTCATAAAAAAATAAAAAAATAAATCCTTCTATTCCCATCGAATTTAGACTTTCCTCACAATAATGAAGTGGATGAACAATGACAACCATCTATAAGAAACCAAATATCCCAATTAGAACGGGACTCGATGCTTTAAACAGGTCAAGAAGAGTCTCACACACACACACACACGCACACACACACACCACTTTGTCTTTGGAGTACCAAGAGGAGGAGGTGGAGCAGCAAAAGCAGGATGATAAATACTGGACTAATCCAGCAGCACTGAAGCTTTAAGCCTGCTGTATCTGCTTCTAAAATTATCCTGAATTGGCAACAAAATGTTACATAACACTTTGCAAAGCAATTACATAGACTGAGGCGGTCATCCTTCGCTCATAACAGCAGTGTGCCGAGTTTCAATCTGCACAGACCTCCCAGCGCTCACTGTTCAGCCAGGAACATGTTAGTCAGGCATGTCCAATTCTACCCCTGTCTGTTTGCAGAAAAACGTCCAGCTTTGAAGAAAACTCACAGAGAATTCAGACAATAACCTGAAATTTCTGGAAAGCTGATTAAAATGCACATGTTGCAATGCACTGTGAAAGTTTCAGGCATAATTTGGAAGTTAATCCAAAGCAAGAGATCAGACTATTTTTAACTGCATCAGCTCTGATGTATGAAATAAGAAATGCATATGAAATCATTTACAATGAATTTTTTCATGCGTAACTTTAGGAATGCTCATACATCTCTCTTAGAGATATTTGAGCACAATTTATGTTACTGTTAATAAAAAGCTCACTAGAATATGAGCTGTCCTCTGGAATGGTACTTCAGCGTTCAGTACACTGACCCCTGCATAAATATGTTCATGGGGAGGATTCACAAATCCTCGCTGCAAACCTCAGCACGGGTTATACCAGAACTAGAAGCTTTTCACCGGAGGAATGAATGGAAATCTCCTCAAAAGATCTAAAAGGCTTATGGCTTCTATAAAATCTATTTACAAGCTGTGACACTTGTCCCACGACTGGTCCAGAGTACTGACCCTTCAGGGAGTCTGAAGCTTTGCGTCAGCAATTTTACTTTACTGTGACATGGAAATAAAAAATATCTCGTTTTTTCAGTCGAGGCTGGGGAGCTATAGGCTAAAACGGTCAGATACACCATATATCAGCCATGTATGTGGTACTTGCTGCTAGCCTTCCTTTACTTCGTGCACCGCTGTTTTTATTTTTTATTTTTTTGCGAGCTCCATGAGTAAAATCTGTGAATAAGACATGAAAAGGTTTGGAGCACAGTGGCATGGTAGCAGTGGGTGGGTTTTAATGTGAGGGGGTTTTAGTCTGTACTATATCTGAGAGTCCAGATCCATGGTCATGAATAGCTGCATGCTGTGAACGGTACCCTAATTATACATGTTTTTTAATCTCTTGCTTCTAACTCTAAGTTCATATACTGCAGTACTACAGCAGAACTCCTGCATAAACTATTTGGAAACTTTTGCTTTTTGCCATTTCTGTTGTCAGAGATCTAAATGAGTCCATAAAGTGACTTATTCCAACTACGTGTCATCAGTATCAAAGCATTAGGAGGCTTTGTGCTCTGATTTTGTCTATATTTACATGCATCATGGCTAGAAATGAAAAATTGATACAAAGGCTTTATTGGACTCTCCCAAAGCCTTCGAATGCACCACGAGGCAACACATCCAAACAGCTTCGATGCCATCATTAGAGCCCATCAAGGAAGACACTTTGCTCTTGCGTGTCTTTACTGGGATGCTTCACCTTAAGGTCATTAGATTTATCGCTAATCACTGAGTGAATCTGAAAAGCAGCTAAATCTATAGTTAATCTATGGTCCGTCTCCTTATCTAAAGCTGCTCTATTTTTTCCCTACTGTATTAGAATACGGATGCTGTAGGTGTATGAAAAGTCTGCAGCTGGTTTTGCATGAACATGTCCATCATCTGGAGTCAGAAATACATGCAAATTCAATTTTAGGCTAAAAGCTGCAGCTTGCACTGATAATTGAAGCCACTTACAGGTGGAAATATGTTAGGATGCGCGTGGAAAAATGGACCCAAATGCACAACGGAGAGGCAGGTGAACAGTAATAATTAAGCTTTAATCCAAAATAAAGAACCCACAGGAAAACGAAGCAATATGAAGACGGAGAAACCAACAGGATGACGTGACGAGGAAACTGAAAACTAAGGGAGAATAAATAGACTGAGGGAGAAATGAGGAACAGGTGAAATGAATGAACATACGACACCAGGTGAGCTATGACAGAACTGAGCAAACCGCAGGGGAGGAAACTACAAAATGAAGGAGGAAATTAAATATGACATACAAACGAAAACACCTCAGATCATAATGAATGTACTGGTATTGACTATGATTATGATTTAAGAGTGTTATATATAAATGCTACTGATAATGAACATCATCAGATTATTAAATTATGGGGCAAAGTTCATTTTTGCCATTATAAATTAAAAATTTACTGGACAGTTTGGCAGGTGATGAATGAAGCAAATATTTGTCCTGATAATGTTATCGCTGCTTTTCTCACGCATTTCATCACACAGGTGCACTGACCTTAGCGTGCGTGGTGTCGTTTATGAAAATTTAATGGTGAAGGAAAAGCGAAAATGTGTTTGTGACTGAATGTAGGGGAGATCAGCAACATGAAGGAAGAAAATTTAAACCTTTAAATAACAAAAATTTACAACGCTAAAGTTTAAAGATTAAATTTAAGTTAATTTAGTTTAAATTATGTTTTCTTTGGGGGGGGTTTCATGAAAAAAAAAAACAGTTTAAAGATTGGTTAACATTAAGATGGTTAAATGCAATTAGCTGCTCTCATAATTTGGCTTGTTTTCCTCCAAACAATAGGCAGGTAAATTCTAATTTAGTGGCAACTGTAGGAGTCTACCAGTGGTTACAGTGGTGGGCTTGGGTCTGGTGGTTTCAGGTCCCTCGGGTGGCAGCTGAGGTGAACCACAGTGCTGCCCACAGCTCCCAGTGTAACCAGCATTAAATCCAGAAAGGAAATCTCCCAGCTGAGATTGAAAAAATAATAGAAGAAAAAAATGTCTGTAAAAAGGTTCATTTAGGCTGAATTAGATCCCATTTCCTTTGTTCGGAAAGTCTGAAAGGTGTGAATTTCAGGGTGTAAATCACTACTTTGATCACAACACGATAATAAATTGATTTAATGGATAGTGATTTGATGTTTGTCAAATTCTAGTTTTGTTTTCAGTTAAAGACACTAACTTCTCAATCTAAAAAGGCTTGTTTCATAGCACAGCAATATCTATTATGTGCATTTCTAGAGCCGTCACGGTCCAGCAGGCCAGTGGCTGAGAAACCGATTATAGAACTTTCACACCCAGGACGCCTGGATAGCTTTGCGTTATATTATAGATATTATAACAAACTGCCCGCCTGCAGATTCAGCAAACAAACACTAGGAGACATTATCAGAGGAAGAGAGGAAACTAAGGAGAGCCGAATGACAGCAAAAGATAAACAAGAGTCCAGAAAATACATCATTTTCTAAATAAAAGTTTGTTTGATAAACAGTCGAGCAATTTCTGGATGATGTTTGCATTTGGGACGGATGTCGATCGATACAGAACACATTATCGATACACTGATGTATCGTTACATCTGGAAAAGCAGACTGTAAGGTGAACGAGTCCTATAATATGATCTCATCTGAGAAAATGAAATCATGATCTAAACGTGAGTTATGCAAGTATAAAAACAGATTAAATACATCATAATAACATAATGTCCTCTTATACTGCCAAGATCATTGTGGCTTTCGCTGCTACAATAATCATGTTGTGGACGTCAGGTCTTGTGACAGCTAAATAAGGATTACTGAAGCCTCATTTAAGAAGGATCTGTGCTGAACTTACTTCATAGGGAGTGTTTTTGTGACCCTTTGTGGACGTCAGCGATCAAATCCCATCAGGCGGCTTCCAAAATCTGTTCGACCACCTGAAACACATGAAAGTTCCTGTTAGATCACCAAAATTTTTATTGAACAACCAGACACAGGCAGGAAGTATTAATCTCCAGCAACTCCCCTGGAAGTTGTGATTTAAGAGATTTTGCTGTATAATATTTCCATTGCTACAACTGCTGGGTTTATAGCACTTTCATACTACAAAATTCCCTTTTAACTTCAAAAATAGACACAAGATCTGTTTTGACATGGGTATCATTATCTTTACAAGTAATCTGCAATCCCATAAAGTCTGAAATGCCCTTCGGCCTTGTAAGCTAGTGTTACGGCCACAATAAGCTTACATTTGCAGCCAACGTTGGAGCAAACAAGCATAACGCACCGTTTAATCCAACCTGGGACTTTTGCAGGTGTATTTTTGGTTTAGGAACAGCTAAAAGAAACATCCCAGTCTGTAAAGCTGTTTGGCGCCACATTGCTCCAACATATGTTTGATATTCCTCCAGATGTAAGTTTAAGATGCTACTTTATCTCCAAAACCACTATTAACATTTTAAAAGAACACATTTTTAACCTAAACTTTCTCCAGATTTGCTCTGTGGTGAGTTATTTAAGGACGTTTTTGCAGTTTTTACGGCCACACTGACTTCCACAGTGACCCACAACTTCCAAAGCAAAATGTCTCTGAACTAGTTTCTTTGTTACTTGCGTGCAACAACAAGCTGTTTCACCAAGAACAAAACTAGGCTACGAGGAATTCTTGACAAGATCTAATTTCCCCGGAAAGTTTGCAAACAACAGCTTGATTCAGAAAATAGGTGAGTTGTGACAAAAGCAGAGTGTCAGGTTCATAATTTTCCCGGTAAGTCGATCTGCTTGATGTGTTTATTAAGTAATCATATGGCTCTACACTAGGACTACAAGTTGGGAAGCATTTTAGGATAATTAGACCAAACCACCCTCTGCTGTAGTCTGGAGATTAAAAAAAGAGAAAAAAAGAGACGCTTCAGGCTTTCTGCAGCTAAACTCAGTCCTTCCTGATGGCTCTCAATCTACCTGCTCATCTTCTCTACTTGCTAGCAGGTGAGAGGTGTTGAGGTGTAGGGTTGTTCATCTCCACATCCCACACAATGCATTAAACACTCACATCCCCTCGGATGTCCACACACACACACACACATTTACAGAGGGCTGCAGCTGAAACAAGTGGCTGACAATGTATTTCTATTTCTGTGCCATGAGTCCATTTAGAGAGCTCGGATGGGGAAGAGATGCATGGACGTGCAGGATTGCTGTGTTATGCAGATGAATCTGTCTAACATACAGATGGATTACAGTTGGAAAAAAAGATCCTAAATTAATAATTTGGCAGCTTTGTTCAGACACTGGCACTAACAGAGTGTGAAATTCAATTTCAGCTCTGAGAAAATGAAACAGTTTTGATAATTACTCCTCAGAGCTTTGGGAAACCCACTTGAATACCAGATAAAAAGTTATTTTAAATCATTTATTTAATGACAGCCTCTTAACTACAGGGAATGTAGAAGTTTTATCACAGATTTGAACCTGCATGTGGAAAACTGACTTAAGATGGCAGATTCAGATGGAGATAAGGTTTACAGGCAGGCAGCTACAGGAAGGGAGACAAATCAAAAGCAACAAAGAGGACAGAATGAGAGTACACAGCATGAAAGGTACAATCTCACAAAGGACCTGTGTAAATAAGGGGACTTTTGCAGAAAAGAGGAACAGATAAGAGAATGAGTGCTGTGAACAAGGTGAGCAGAGTTGGACAAAAGCACCAAAATGCCAAAATATGGGTTAAAATATTTGATTATGACATATTTGCTTTCAGAAAAGGTGTTACGCTGCTGGTCCAAAGGGTTAAGATGACACACTTCTGTGGTGAAAAACAGGTTTCCCCCTCGTTACAGCTCTATGAAGGTCACTTCTCTGTGGGTGTCTACGCAGTGAAACGGTGCTGACGCAACTAAAATTTCATCAAGGTCTTTTCCTGTCAAACACTGTTCAGGTTTGCCTTCATGGCAGTTTATCAATTATTTAAATTCATTTTAAAAGAGACTATTTGGATGGAGATGTGCTGACAGGTTTTCCCACTTTGCCGCCGCCAATGAGGGCTAATTCATCATCATCGTGCATCCTGTATCTTCTCTGAGCTCTCTGCAGCTGGTAAAATTCACCAAAATATTGTTTTATCTCTTGCTTCAACGCTTTCTCTTTATTTTCCACTCTTTCCCATGTAATGTCCTATTGTGTTTCTTTGATGAATCTGCCATGATGTGGGTTCAAAATGTACATGTTAGGGTTGCTGGTAGATATCCAGTTGCTGGCATGTGACGCAGCGATGTAAAGAAAAATGCGGATGTGAAGTGGCGCACTTTCATGTTTAAAGAAGGCCGTGCCCAGTGTACAGTGTAAAAGACCCAGTAAAATTATATTTGCACTTCTGAACAGACTTTGCTCCAGATGTACACTGCAAACCTAAACAAGTTGAAAATACTCAAAATATTTGTCTTAACTGATTTTTGAGTTGCATAAATACATTTTATGAGTTCCATTAAACTTAAAAGATATACCTTCAAGTTACTCCAATAATTTCATACTTTACTAAAGATTTTAAGTAGTGAAAATTTATTTTATGAGTTTGCATACACTGGGAAAACATGCAAACATGTGTTCCACGGATTTTTTTTTCTCTCAGGGTTTCTTTTCTCATTTTATGATTTCCGTTTTTTCAGTTCTTTTAATGCTTTCTGCACTCTGCTCTATTGTTTCCTATATTTGTATGTAAAGCACCTGAAATTGTCATGAACATGAAACGTGTAACACAAATAAACTAGCCTTGCCTATTGATGGAGATAAATGTCGGGAGATTGTGCTGTAATTCACTTTTTTCATGAACTACAACTATCAGCAGAGATGAGATCCAAAACCTGTAAATAGCAAACGCTGCTTTTCTCAATTGCGATTTAATCATTTCACATCACCTTCAAGGCCCATTTATGCTCCCGGTGTCGTTGCCTTCATGCTTCAATGCGTCGTTTCTGTTGCTACGGCTAACCTCCGCTAAGCGGCAGTGCTGAGTTTATTGTGAACTCCGCGATAAGGTTAGATTCAAACATCGATTGGCGGCACAAACGCGCTGTTATTAAGTCATTTCTAACCACCAACACACCATAAACACTTATAGAACTTTATTTCAAAATCTTGTACAACTTCTTATGTTTTTTTTCGCCGTCTTCATTCTTCTTCTACGGTTTTCCTCTTCCTGTTTATCTTCTTCTTCTTCCCTGTGTGTTTCTGCTCCACTATGCTCAACACTGACCCCGCGGTTTCCGGTGGTATTACTCCGTCGTCTGCGTCGAGTGACGGATGCGCAAGGAGCCTGAAAACGCACCAAAAACGCACGGAATTGACGCAGAAGACGAACGAAACTTTCAGTGCGTGTGCGTATCCGTCATCTGCGTTGAGCATAAATGGGCCTTTAGTGGTACCCTCCTGTATTGACCGTTTTGGCCCCGTTGTGCCTTTGTAGTTTATAGCAAGTGTGTACACAGACCAGAAAGAGCGCTTGCGGGTACGCTTGCTTACACAGCAAGTATATCCCAGGCCAAGGACTGCACCAATGAGAGCTTTGACTTTACCCAGCAATGATGAGCCCGACACCTGACTCTGCTTTAACTAGAAGAGCTGTGAGGTGTGTTTTGCCTCAACTTGTAGGAAAAACATTCACGGCTAAACAGGTAGTTTGTCGCACCGCCGCTTTAACTCAGACCTCGCTGTTTTTGCAAATGTTGAGGAAAAGAGGGACAGTGGTGTTTCGAGGTCCTCTTCCACTGAAATGGTTAATTTTATCCGAGGTTTAGATTAATGGAGCAAAAAGGAGCTGTTGCACCGTCTCACTAAAAGATGCCACGGAAATTTCATAAAGGCCTCAGGAAATTGTACCAGCTTGTGAAAGAAAGGGCAAAATACTTGTCCTTTAAATTTCTCCAGCAAACTAGGGATGAAAAAATACTTTGATTTTCAAAAAGTCATTTCTAAATGGTTGAAGCGACCATCATCTTTATACTTGACTGTCTCGTTTTAGTCACCAGATGATAATAATATATTACAACCAGCTCAAGTTGACATCAATTTGCCAAGATGCTCACCAACAACTAGGAAAAAAACAACTGTGTGCAGCAGTGAGACTTGTGGATAATAGAGTAGAAATATAAGAAAGAAGCAGAACTAAAGACAAGAACTATTAAAAGTTCTCTGTGAAACCCTTGAAACAATGAGGTCCAGTGCATCCTCTGGCAGCCACAGCACAAGGCATAAGTCTACCGCTACAATGTACAGTCATATGAGAGCAAAGCTTGATGTTAGTTTTGATGGTGCTGATAAATGAATCAATCAATCAGTCAATCAAACTTTATTTCTTTATTTATAAAGTGCTTTTCATGCGACTGGCAACACAAAGTGCTTTACACATTCAAAACAATTTTATACATAAAAAAATCCTTCAAACTTTACAAAATAAAAACACACTTTACTGCAGTCTCCCTGTCACACAGTTACACACACACACACATTTACTTCCCAATCTTTTCCCCTCCTATTCAAAAATGAGAAATAAAATCCCAAGTTTCTGCTTCTTAAAGGGACTATACCCGATTTCACGTCCGGCTAGCTTAGTTAGCGATAGCGGCTATTTTTTTTTTTAGCTTTTGTGTGACGCTTTTTCTTCGCTAAGGGGTTTAACTTTCATAA
>JAVQJG010023418.1:0-17778 GCA_036024015.1 Craterocephalus amniculus
AGTGTCTTTGGATCTCTGAATGATGTCACACAGCAGCGGATTCGCCAGCAGAGTGGCATGCAAATAAATCTGACAGCAGCCGGTGCTGCAGCGGCGCTTAGTGAGGTGATTATATTAAAAATATCGACAGGAGGTATTCCGGGGGAAGATGAAAACCTGCGGTACTCCGAGCGATGTTGCAACTCTCATGTTATGAGTCCCAGCTGACTCCGAGCTGCTGCAAAGTCGCTGTGCTGGTGGTGGGAGGGGGTGCCGGGCGCAAAGCGCCATGCGACCGCTCGGAGGGTTTGGGAGGCGCAGGAATCTTTTTAAAATAACGAAGCTTCGACTATTAAATTAGTTGTCAACTATTAAAATAGTCGACATAATCGTGACTAGTCGACTAATTGTGGCAGCCCTACACACTATACACTTGCTATATGGGTTTTTAAAACTTAAACACTTTTAATCTTTAGTGCTCTTGATGGGAAAAAAACGATGCAGCTTCCCACTTCAGACACTTGTGAGACAAGCAGTCAGCCAGCAGGCTTGCTACTGCAGTTTTTCAGCTGCCCGAGGCTCCTGGAATGCAAAGGGAGCCAAGCAGAGCAGCAGTGCAGACATGTGTCCGGGAACAGAGAGCACTCAGTGTGCCAACGAAACAGCCGAGGGGAGATTTCAACCCAATAGCCCCTAAAGCTACTGCTGCTGGTAGAGCCTGTGTGGACCTGTGGAGGGAGCCAAGAGACAGGACTCTGCATGGCGGCAGAGAAAGGACCCTTTGTTACCAAGTATTATGTACTGCTAAGCCCCACAGCTCCTCAGCATCCCTCTGTACTGCTGCAAGCAATGAGAAAGACAAAAGCAGAAAGATTGAAGGTAGAACAATAAAGGAGAAAACACAAGATGAAAACTGAGATAAAGGAATAAAACTAGAGAAAAACATCCTCCACCAATTGGGATATCAGTTTTATGTGTAATCTTAATGACAGATAAATAAAGGCAACGATCACCCGATCACCTCTCACCGAAGAGACACTATCATCCATGTTGACAGTAATGAAAGGAACATTTGAGAATGGATTTAAAGCCAAATGCAGTGTTGCTATTACTTTCACTCACAATATGTTACTTTTATTGTACTGGAAAAGAGAGAAAGTCTCATAGGGCTGGAACCAAGAGTTGGAAAAACTGATACTTCGAAGAAACATATGGGTTACCAACCAGATGGATTTCTAAATAAAAATTTAACAATGATCAGTTGCTACCAACATGCAGTTTAATTTGTGTACATTTTCCTGCACGGTAAAGAAGCAAATATACACTGGAATATCTTTCACTGAAAACTATAAAAACAGCCCAAAGGAACAACGTGGCAATGCTGAAAGGATTAAAGCACAGGTCAGACTTGTATTAAACACAGTATACTGTAGGGGGAATGCAGGACTCGGACGCCTCGCTTACTTTGTCCTCCAACAGTTCACATCTGGACTCTCCTACCCTTTGTAATCTCCACTGTGACATCTCACCCGGCACTGCTAGGAGGAGCGACATACTTTTACTGGAACAAAAGCCAAAGGGTGGGAAAGATCACTGTCCTTAATGTCTTAGAAAAGACACCCTCGCAACAATCCCTGCAGCTGTATCAAACGTGATCATCGGGCTGCATGGCCATCCTAAAGCAGAGTCACACGCTTCGACACGTGCAACTGTACTGTGAGCTATTTAAACAAAGAGTGCGGTGGGCTGCCAAAACCACACACACACCAATACACACACACACGCACGCACAGATTCACAAATAAAGCGGGTTAAAAAACAGATAACGCCGGGCCACTCTTAATAGAAGGAAAAATTGCCACACAGTTTTAGTCCTGTTTGACTGAGTCATCGTACATAAAATACACAAGCCTCTTGTGTTACTTCCTTGTGCCGCTTGTACCTATCTTTTATTGTTCATGTGACAAAGTGTAAGAATACAGTAACGATACAGCTGTTACAGAGGGAACTAACTAGCTAATCAGAGCAGATTTTGGTTTGTTTTGTTTCCAAATGTATTGTCAAAATTATATATTCAGTTATTTAAACTTAAATCCAACTGATCGCATAAAATAAACACATTTCGATATGTATCCAAACGTTGACATTCAACGTAGATAGCGCCTTAGTTCCGAACACCTCGGTTGAAAAACACAAACCTAACATTTATATATTCTCCTTGACTGTCCTAATATACTGTTTTGTCGTCTTATCTATCTTTGTTGTTGTGTAACCAACAAATACTGACGGGGGGAAAGAGGAAGAAAGACAGTGAGAGTTCTCCTAGTGGCCTGTGTGTGCTTAGGTTGCGAAAAAACAGACAAGACTCACCGACGTAAAGGTTACCAGCAGCGAGCCCTCCTCTGTCCGGTTCACTTTCGACACATTAATCACTGTTTAAGTGGCGACAACCAAACTAGAAAACGTGGGGAAGCGGGGTTAAAATGTGGTATTTGCGTCGTCTAGCTTCGTCAGCCCCCTCCCGTCTCTCTTCGCCCTGTCGCCTCGCCAGCTCTTTATTTTAGGTGAGCGGAAACGCTCGCTATGAGAACTCTACAGGGCTGCCTCGCTCTCGCGCGGTCTCCATGGCTACCACCGAAGAAGGGCGGACCCAAAAGAATTTAAAGGAGACTAAAACAAAAAAATTTAGAACAATAAAATGGGTAAAACTATCATGTTCAAAGATGTCTATAATGTAAATGTGGATTAAGTGAACTTAAAAGTAAAAATATATATACAAATACATCATTATTCACATGATTTTGTGGTTTCAGGTATTAGCTAGCTAGGATATTTAGGGTAAATTGAAAAGAAAATCAAGATCTTAAGAATACAAATCTAGACAATGTGACATACATTTGAATCTATTAAATGTTTAAATATGGATTTTAAATTCCGTAATATATGCTTTGCATGCACATGTTTTACTTTTGATTCTTAAATAGTTACAAAAGGTGATCTAAATATGATTATAACTAGCTACATTAAAAATACTAAAAATACTATGATTAAAATTAATTAAATACTTACTGGTCCAAACTTAAGGAAAATATTTGTGTATGTCAGACTTATAGGACTTAATAGGTTGATTATCACTTAGTTTGATTTTACAATGTTAGCATCTATTAAAAGATTGTGTTGGTCTAAGAGCTATTAAGTAGAAACAATAACTGTATATTTAAGAAAATATTAAATATTTTCATCCAAAGCATTGAAAAGTCTTAGCCACAGAGGTAGGTAATCTCTTTTCAGACTGTAGCCTATACATGAAGCTATGCCTCAAAATAAACCTAAATTGCCTTCAAAGAATCTGATTTAGAAGACACTGAAGGGCTATAGCCTTAATATGAGGAATTTATTGCACATTATGCAGGTAATCCCTCTGTGATCCTCTTAGATCAGCTCCTTTCTTTTAAAATGTAAAACTGTAATTACCTGAATGGTGCCATGAAAATTCGATGTCCCAAAAGAGAAGACTAGATTTATGAAAACCATAGCATTTTATTTAACTACCTTTGTGATTTTGCAGACGTTTGCATGTTTTTTACTTCTGCAATCTTCACTGCTCACTATCCTGTTTTTCACTTGAAATAGTTTCTAAGCATCCATCTACACTCATGTGCTGTCTTAATTTTCAGCCTTACCCTATGAATACTTCATTAAATTTCTCTTCATCATCATTGCAGAGATTTTAGATACCAGCACCAGACATCCATTGAGTGACAGGATTAGGCTCCGGTTTAACACCTTGACATGTCATGTCCATTAAGAACCTCTGAGAAGACAGACAAATCTATCCAGGGATATGCAAGCAGCAGTCCTGTGTCCATCCAATTTGCCAGTTCAGTGAAAATATAGCCAATGCAATAGGATGGCCCAGCAGCTACTGTAATCAAATAATTTGCTCCATAGGAAAATAAACCTAGAATAAATTAGCTTTCCCTTCATGTATTGTTTTTGTCTTGCTGATTTTACAATAATCAAAATGGGATACCCTCCAAATAAAACAGGTCATTTAAACTACATATTTATGCCAAGTATTGTACAAAACTGATAATAACCTTGGTTAATCTGTTGTTTCTATGTGTTAATGCTGACATCTAGCGGCTACTTTGCCTTCATATCTGGATAGAACTGTTTCAAACTTAATCATAATTGTCTTAAAATAAGATAATCATATTAATATTATTGTTGAACAAGACAACATGGTAAAACACATTTTTTTCTTAGTCTTAATAAACAGATTTTAATTGCATGTAACACCAAGTTGAACATCCAAACCACATGGGCAGTAACATTATGAAGGGGTGGTAGATTACCGGCTGCTCTGGTGTTTTACTTCGCTCTTTTATTTGAGTCTCTGGGAAAATTTTGCAGATAAATATTAAAAGCTATTATTATAAATAACTGTACTATTTTGACGCACACAAGCACACAAAAGGTTGATGCTATACGAAAGTCTGCCCCCTCAACCCTGTAGGAAAATGGGTGAATCTAGTTGCTCGCTTCCTGTTGCTCTTCTCGCCGTGCATATCCGTTTTCGTACTAGTTCTGCAATTAGGCTGTGCAGGTATGTTTGGGAATGAGACATTATTTTATATTATTAGCTCATATTATGCCACCCAAACTAAAATAAGTGTAATCAGTTAGTCGACTATAGCAATGAGAGTAAACAGAACACCTCCTAATAACCTCAAATGTGCAACATTAGCTGGTTTATAATGACATAATGAATCTGTAAAAGTGTGAAGCTTGGGTTTTGACTTTATGTCCATGTTGTTTTCATTTTCGTCGTCTAAACATTAGCAGCCTGTGTTCATTGACCCTTCACCCAGATGTCAGAAGGAGGTCATACAATGCTAAATGTAGTAAAAGTTATCCCGTCTTTTTTCTTTCTTTTTTTTAAGTGATTGAACGCATCAAGGCTGCCCACGTGAGTCCCTTTCTAGATGAAATTAGATATTTTGTGTACATAGTTTTCTTATTTATTCTTGCCTTAACATGAGCATAATCTACCTTTATCTTTACCATATTATCCGGCTATAAAGCTTATTTTGCTCCTGTTTAGTGAAGGTTCACTTCAGTTTATCACTAAACTCTCACAATGTACATTAAAAAGAAGATTATGAACTTTGTGTGCCACCACATAAGCAAAGATTCTTTGGATAATTTTGTTATTGTTTTGTGTGTGCTTTTAGGAATATGATTATATTTGGTAGCTTGCAGGATCACTGTTTTTTTTGCATGTGTGTCTTTGTAAAGGAATATAAATAACTAGATTAACCTCTCAACTGCATTGACAGATGCAGTGAAACAGAGGCTGTTCCAGCAGGACTAAAACAAAGGACAGAGGAGTAGTTGTAAAGGAAAACTTAAATAAGTCACAGACCTCACCCAAAACCTCTGAGATGGCATACACACAGGTGCGCCTGAAAATCCTCCCCAGCGTTCGTTGTCTCTTTGATAAACTGGTGCAGATAAAAGTAGAAGGGCTTGTTCCTCATAAACCAGTAAAGCTGAGGTCCAAACTGGTTGATGATAGAGGGATCATTTTCAAAGCTTCTGCCCTTTACAAAGCTGATGAAAAAGGCCAAGTGGATGTCTGCAGTGCACCCTCTCTGGGAGGAAGTTACACCGGCGTGGAGCCGATGGGATTACTGTGGGCCATGGCACCAGACACCCCACACAGTAAACTACTGAAGAAGAATGTGCTCACCCCAGCAGTGGTGCAGATTGAAGCCCTGAGTGAGGAGACTGGCGAGGTCCTAGCATCAGAAAGCAATGAGAGAGGATACATGACCGAGGGGATGAAAAGAATACCTCTGCAAGAGGGCAAAATACGAGGAGTCCTCTTCATACCACCAGGTTAGTTTTATAGTGAAGAGCAGAGAAGGATCTTTGTAAAACACTAAATATTTAATGCAGCATTTCTTTCCCCTGTTTGCCCTCAGGAAACGGTCCATTTCCAGGAATCATTGATTTGTACACTTTAGGTGGAGGCCTTACTGAACCTAGAGCCAGCCTCTTGGCAAGTAAAGGTTTTGTGGTTCTGGCATTGGCATATTATCGTTACCAAGGTTTACCTAAAAACCCTGAAAACTTGGACCTGGAATACTTTGAGGAAGCTTTTACATATTTAAAGACTCGACCGGAGGTAAGTGGTGAAGACTAAAGATCCATTGATAACATTGTCGTTTTACTGATTGTGAAAACAGCTGCAGCCATAAAGCTGATGTAGTATTATTGTATTTAGTGTGTCAATATTGCCATCTGCTGGTTATTTCAAGATGTCACACCTAAAGAAAAAGAACAGTGCATCTTATTTATAATTGAACTAATTTAGAGGACCAGCTGCTAGTGATGATAGATAGCTTTTGGTTAATATCAGCACTGCAGCTTATTGTGGCGACACACTCCAAGACTTCCCTTCTCTTTTTCAACTTACAGTTTATTCATTTGGACTGGACAGTTTGGGTTAATGAACTTTACATTAAATATGAATGTTAACACCCTGGATCATAGCCTGAGACTAATATCCATCCATGAATCCACAAAAATGTTAAAGTAGGAAACATGAAAATAATGCAGTAGTTAAAATAATTATTTCAGTTCTCTATGGCCTCCTCAAGAACCTTCGCAGTGCTTCATTATTGACCTGACCAACATTGATCCAAACCGTCCAATTGTATAAAACAAAGTACACATACAGTATATACATATCGAATCAGGCCCATAGCACACATTCAGCCCACTATTTTTCCTACAGTATCAAAGGTTTTTCTGTGTGACTTCACCTCTCTTACTGACTGTGGTAAGCTTCTCCACATATTATCACCTTGGACAGATAAAACAGTCGGACCAAATCTAGTTCAGCAATGTCGTATTGTGGCATCGCCTCAGAATGAGGATCTCCATTTACACATTTTCAAACTTGATATTACATCAAACACATTTCCTCAATGGAGAAGATGAAGATTATAAAGCACCTTAATGTATCGAATAATGTTTTTAATATAATGATGTTTTTAAAACTCAGAAACATATGCTTTGCTTGTCAGAATATGGTAGCGATGAACATATAATTTGTTTTTAAAAAAATCTAATACTTAGAGTGTTTTATTATTATTAGAAATCCTTATGGGTTTTGAGAGTCGTTGGACAGGAAAGAGACCAACTTGTCAGACAATATTCGATGTTAAATCAGTCAACAAATGGAGGAATATTTCAGCTGCAATTAGTTAAATATTTTATACCATATTCATTATTTTTAATTCTAAGACCTTTAGCGGCACTTTACAGTAAAGACTTCAAAAACGAGGTTTACACAATCTGATGCTTGTCTTCTGCCCCCTTGTGGACAGAATAATAATATAACAATGTACTACCATATTTTTAAAATATTGCACTGTGATAAGCTGTAAATATACAAACTTGCTAATCTTTTTTTTTTATTTTTTACATTTTGTTAAAGGGCCAAAAAAGACTTTAGATTTGAAAAACAAAAAAGACTTTTGCCTCCATTGGTTCCTGGGTTGGACTTTAAAGGGTTAAGTTCTGGATGCATTCCTAACATACACCTAAATCTCTGAAGGCCTTTATGCCTTTAACATGTTGTAAAATAGGATGGTGATAGTGAATGTTTTTCCATAACATGTGCCACATCAGGAAAACTATACGAGATCATTAACGGATTCCCTCTCCACGCAGGTGCGAGGTCCCGGGATCGGGATCATCTCCATCTCCCATAGTGGCGCTCTGGCTCTGGCCATGTCCGCTTTTCTCTCTGGGATCACAGCAACCGTCTTCATTAACGGCTGCAATGCAAACACTGTGATTCCTTTGCACTACAGAGACACAATAATACCTCCACTTCCACCAGTCATAGAAAATGTCAAAATCACAGACTCTGGGCTTTTAGATATCCGCGACGCCTTACCAGATCCCACCCTGGAAGAGAACAGGGCGTCTTTGATCCCGGTTGAACGTTCCAGCTGCCAGTTCCTTTTTGCTGCCTCTGAGGATGACCATAACTGGAACAGTTCTTTCTTTGCCAAGCAAGCTACTGAGATACTTAGAAACAACGGCAAAGAATCATTTCAGCTGGTGACCTATCCCAAAGCCGGGCACTTTCTGGATGTCCCTTACATGCCTTATTGTCAGTCCGGGTTTCATGCAGCTGTAGGGATGGAAGTGGTGTTTGGTGGGGAGCCAAAAGCCCACGCTGAGGCTCAGCTGGACCTGTGGAAAAGAGTCCAGCAGTTCTTCTGGAGCCACTTAGGCAGCAAGAGCACTTGTTAGCAGTCAGTGCTGTATAAAATGTATAGTGAGCATCCCTTAGTGGTTGCTTCTAGCAACCCTCATCATTTCTTGTAGTTGAATTGCATGGAAATGATAAAATTGTTACAGAAGAGAAGAACAAATATTTTGACTTGTTATAGCAGGTGAAGATAATTTTTAGTCATGCTATACATCAGTACTGAATCATTTTCACTCCTAACCTTTTGTGACTTTTAGTACATTTTAGTCTCTTATGAAGCACCTGTAGTCTGCAATCTGTCTGTGGCTGCAACATGAGTTTGCACCATTTAATATTCTTTACAGGTAGATCTAACAGTGTTCACAATGGCAGCTGTTATGAAGTGACTGGCTCCGTGTGCTTCTACTGTATAAACCTGATTGGGTGAAATGCATGAGATCTTGATCGACAAATGATTATCCCTATAAACTGCTAATAGGCATTTTTAAGAGCCTTCTTTTAAATTGCTCTTATGAATGCATTTTGTTTCCATTCTGGGTACTTGTAATAATCTTGTGTGGGTTCAGTCATAATTCTATAGTATATTTAAAAAACAGTAAGCCATATATTGTTATGAACAAGGGATTTAAAGAAAACCAAAGTTAAAAAACAGCTAAATAAGTCATAAAGCTTCATGTAACACATATTTTCACAACAGTATTGTACAGCGAGTTTCAGTAATGCCCCTGAATACATTGGATGTGAGTTTTACTTTAAAGCCTTATCCACAGTAATAATTTTAAAAAAGATACACTCAAGTGGTAATTTAGAGAGAGAACCTCAGATGACCATTACAGAATGTACACTCATCTGCTCAGAGGAGGATCACTGAAAATTTAATGAAAGCTGTTGTGAATGATCATTTCTATAGCTTTCCATCCTGATGAAAATGGTTTATTCCAGTGGATTCCTCCATTACAGTTCTGAAAACTGGTACAAGTGTTCTGATAGCACATGGTGGTCCAGCATCTTTAAAAACATCACCTTATGGCTGTTTATATAAAATCAAAGGCAATGTAAAGTATAAACATTTTGATCATGTGACTGACTTTAATTCCCACGGTAAATCTAAAAACCCCATGATTTTACATGTCTGATTCAAAGACTATGCTATGATGACTTAAACAGGTTTGCTCGATATCTCGGTATCTCCTTGAAAGAAAGAGGTCCATCACTATAAAATTTATAGTGATTTTAAAGTATATCATCCGAAGTGGACTCACATGATGTCTTTTGAGATGAAATGGATTTTCAAGGAGTACTCAAATTTCCTGACTCCATTTTTACTCAATTAACTAACATTCGAACCATCTTTAAGGTCAGAAAACATTAGCACCAGTAATGGATGAGTTCAGATTTTCCAAGTTTTATTACTTGAGATTAATAAAGTTTTTTTTTCCAACAATGCATTTAATTTAATCTCCCCACCCCCTAACATTTTAATTAAAGTGCTTTATAACATGCAGTAGGCTATGTTTATGATTATGTAAAATCGCGGGTAAAGCATTGACTGCTTTGCATTACAGAGGCGCGTTCTCTGCTGCTTTTGGCATTTCCATCAACCGAAAGAGGAATGTAACAAGCAGCTGTTGGAACCCAGACTGAACAAGACAACAGCAGCAGTGTGAAAGAGGCAACCTGATGAGTTTTAACTACAATTTGACTTTTAATCCCCCTTTTCTCATCTACATCGCGATGAAAGGACTTTCAGTAAAACACTTTTCATCTGAATTTATGGGAAATTTTCTCCATCTGTTTGTCCGTGTGATTTGGCAATGATCCTTTTCATTCATAAGATTCAGGAGACTTTCTTGGTGCTACAGGAAAAGGAGGGGCTCTCCTCCTCAGTCTTGCACCTCATGCTGAGCAATATTCGGTTGCAGTCTCCCCCCACCACCCAGTCTACCAGGAAGCAGCCCCTGACTGCGCGACAGGCAGCTTCGTCAGGAGTAGCAACCTGTCAGCCAAAATGTGGGATTTTCTATGGATGGGGAGAGGCGATGTAGCTGCGCTTCATTACCGGAATGGACACTTGGCAGCCCGGCGGGGTTGTATGTACGCTCGGTGTTAGGGGGAGCACCTTCCGTCCAGCCACGGTGCGCATGGGTTTCAGAGACTCCAATTTCTCCCATTCACGCCGGACAGTTACAGTAAGGGCAGCTGAGGGGTTCCGTCATCATGTGCTGTGATAAATGACTGTTCATCATGCTTTTTCTTGTTTTTACCAGGCATATTTACAGACAAAAGATCATTTAATTGCTGGGAGCACGCGTAGCCATCTCTCCATCCATCCTGCATCTACACCGACATCAAGGCTTCATAATCTGTCACATGTAGGCTATAGATTCCATTTTTCCGCTTGTATTTTCCATAATTTCCACGATCGGTACACCGGGTCAGAAATGCCCCCTCACTGCTGGTGGTTCGCATCCTGCCAGTTCTTCTAAAAAAATCGTCGGGGTCTCGGTGAGTCGAGATGGATATCTGGGGCCGGACAGCGGCGGTTGGGGACGGTGGTGTGAACATCACAGCAGCCCACCTCTGGCTGGATCTCCAGAACGCCTCGACCCCGTCCACCCAGTTGGACAGCAGCGCCTCTGCAGCGGGGAGCGGACCGGCCGAGCAGCGCCTCATCCAAGAGCAAGCTTACCGGGACTTCAGCACCACCGTCCAGGTCCTCATCCTCATTGGGTCCCTGCTCGGTGAGTCCACTCATACCCAGCAAAAACCTTGCTGGTTCATTGTGTGGGATACGTGTTTTATCCCCTTGATTTAAGCATTCAAAACAGCATTTATATTCTCCAAAACCATCAAATTACAAATCTGGGTCATAGCATAATTGAAATATGTGATGCAAATGCAGCAATGATTGTCAATAAATCCTAGTAGAGGAAAGCAGCAACAGAATACCTTCTTAGTGCACACAAAGGCCCTAAATAAGTAAATGAAATTAAAAGAAAAGAGTTTTATTTATGGAGAAAACTTAGACTCAACAAAGTATAAATCCTTTTGTAACTTGAGGCACTTGGAAATGGTATATGTTTAAATACCCACACACATATTAAACAATATGAACACGTGAATGAATTTTACACGTGCACACAAGATTTTTGCCCTCAAAAAGGTTCCTGTGCTCACATATCCTTAAATGTGGAGGGGTCAGATTATGCTTGTTCATGAATCAGTTTGCATATGCATGTAACAAAATCAAATTACAGAAACATTTAATCCCATTAAAAACTCTTTCTATTGGTATCTGTTATATTGGCAGCTGTTATATTTGTGCCGCCATGTTTGTGGTGTCTCTAAATGGACAAAAAACTCTATGTGTGAACTCTCTGACCTCTGACCAGTTGCTTTGAGAGGCGCTTGACCACCATTCAGGATAAATAATACCCAAGGCACTGAAGTAGTTACATGAATAGTAATTGCTGCACCTGAGGCACGCTTAGGTCTGGAAGGTTTATTCATAACTTATGTCTATGCCTGTCTTTACCACCAGATGTAAATAATTTATACACATTAGGCGTGCCTTTGTTATGATGGATAAGTTATAATGGCTTGGGTAATTGTTGTATTTCCTCAGTCATGTCCACCAATGTTTGTACCTCCCAATTACAAAAATATGCAAACCTGCTAGTAGAAGTGGCTTTGCCCATTTCTCTTATGGCTGCTATCCAGAATTATGAAATGTGTGTTGTCATATTGGTTTACAGTAAACTATTGGTTGTAAATAATAAAATGTATTCTAAAGTAATAATTTAAATGCCAAAAACATAAAACAAGCAAACAACTATTTTGACAATATTTGATGGTTTCTTTCATTAAAGACACATTTTCCAAAGCACAGTGATTATTGTGCATTTGTTTTACCATTTTTAAGCGGAATCTGGATTGACCCTGTTGCTTTTGCTTCTGATGCTGATAAAGTGAGGATGGAGCTGGCTTAACGAACAGCTACAGCGCAGCAGCCTCACACGGTCCTGGCTTTTCCATCCTCTCCATCATATTGGCAGGCAGAAACACAGTCATCCTACTGAAAATGAGCACTGCAAATGAATGTGTCATTTGCCACAAATGTGGCTGTGACATCCTGTGACTCCACGGCTGAAAAGATGCTCACCCTCAATTGCTAGTGCTGTTTAGAAAGGTATGAACTCGGAAAGCTCAAACACATCATTCATCATGATGAAACGCCGTGCAATTGACACGAGAAAGAAAGCAGAAGAGGAGCAAATGGCTATTGCTTTGACTCAAAGCCACCTCTTGCTATGCAGTGCAATGTGGCAGTGTCAGAAAAGCGGTAGTGTCTTCTGGCAGCGTGACCTGTGATTACTTTTTTCTCCATTATCATGTGTGTATTTTCTACAGAACATAACAATAGCTATGATCAACACCAATATCACCATAGTTTAATTAGTTTCACAGACAGTAAATAGTGTGTGGGTTTACATGTTGATTAAGAAAAATTTTGCATAGTCATGAAGTATTAACACCAGGAAAGCGATATATTTGAGTTTATTTTGAGCCTTAACTTATGGCATCCTGCAAGCAAGTTGTCCACATTATAATTTAATATAACCACCAATAGACTACACAAGTCCATTGTTTTCATTCAATGTTGGCACCTGAACTGGCACAGAAGTGTGATGTTTGAATGCTTAGTAGTCTGATTGGGGCTTCTTTATCTGCAGGCTCCATTGAGTACAAAAATGATTTTATCCTCAATACTCGAGCTCCTTTATAAACTCAGGCTCCATCTTCTTTTATATGTAGAGAACTATCATGAGGAATGAACGGGGCATGCTGGTTCCATGACGTAGGCATGTTTGTTGTTGCTCTGATTGGAGTCCAAAATGATTTTAGGGTTAGGGTTATCTCCTAAAGACTGGAGTAACTGGCTTAAAAATGTCAGGAAAAGGTGTATGACACACTGCTGTCTTGGGTGTTTTTATGCTGCCCTGTGATTCATAAACATGAATGAGTTAGTGTGACGTCAGTCTTGTTGCTGCATAAATCACCATTTTATGTTCTAAATAATTTGTAAAACAGTGAAGAATGCGCCTTATTTGCCAGCAAATTCTGTACAGTCCATTCAGGCCATACGTTTGTTTTTTTGTAAGAAGAATAAGAAGAAAAGGAACAAAACCTTTTACTTGGTTAATGTTTAAGTGTGATTTCAATATTAAGTGGTTGTTTAATGTTTAGTTTAGTTTAGGCAACTAAGCTGGTTATGACTGATTAGGCATCATAACAACTTGGTTATGTTAAAAATCATGGTTTGGATTAAATCTGCAAGAGTTTAAAATTCCTGACTAGTTATGAGGCAGACTGGGAGGGCCTTTTGCAACGTTCCTTGCATGTGAGACAGACAGACACAGGTGATGAAACATTTTCACCTGATGTAATTCAAGCTACATGTTCTCATGAAAAGTCTCACTACGGCTTTAGCCAGTGCTTATTGAAATCTGTCAGTGATATAAATGGTTCACAGTGTTGCTGAACACTTTGTGGTGGTGTTAACATACTCTCCTCCAGGAACCAATGCTATAGATACATAATCTTTTTTGCTTTTTAGGTGAATGGTTCAAATAAAAAGTCCTCATCTCAACAGATTCTTCAGATTCACTCTTTCAGCTAAGCAAATATTAAAATGAGCTGAATGATTTCTTCCTACAAAAATATGACAGACATTTTTAGTAATTGCAGATTATCCATTGAAATGAAATGTTATATAATGTTGAACTGGTGGATAAATGAAGTTGTAAAACATTGAACAGTAAGATCATTTTAGAAATATTTCTGCCCTTTTTAGATAAGAAGATTTAATCTTTTCCAAATCTTTAAGTAAAGACAGATGCCTGAAGGTGATTAGTGTTGCTTAGCATAAGTACTGGTAGCTTGAGAAATGTGCTATGTTGCTGTTTAAATCAGAAATTACATTGATCTAATGAATTTATTTTTTTAATATGTCTTTTTTATGTGCTTTATGAGCATTCAAAGGCATCAAGTGATGAAATTAAATCATTTACCAGATGGTTGTTCACTGTAATCTCATCACCAGCCCCGAAACCATCAGAGCTGGTGCAAAAGCACTCATCAGATCTACAAGTAGGCCCTCGGATCAAATTTAGGGAAATAAATCAATCTACCAGCAATGCTCCGTATAAAAATGTTCGGCTAGGCCAAAGCTTTTTTTTGTATTTATAAACCTAACTCAAAATTTGAAACTGTTGGAAAGGCTGCTCATTTCTCTTCTTAAAGTCCCACATTTGTAAGTACAATATTGGATGCACAGCAGAGGTGAATGTGTGGGTTGTGTCCATGAAAAACCTATCAAATCTTCTCTCCCAGAGCCAAACATCTTACGCTGCTGTTGACTTCTGTTTGGTGTCATTTATTGGCTTGGAAGATTGAAGTCTGAAGGAACAAGACATACTGGCAATTATTTTATGCATTTTACACAGTCAGGGAGCTCAGTTTTATGTGAGAGAATCACATGCAGCCATAGCCTCCGCATTCTGGTCACACAGTGCTGTGAGACAGAATCCCATTCTTCAACCAGCAGTCGTCACAAGTCAGCCAGTGTTTTTGTTTTGATCGCTTTGGCATGAGCAGTGTGCTCTAGTTAATTCCACAAGTGTTCAGCGATAAATAGCTATCTTTCCTAATACTTGGATTAAAGTTTTTCTGTAAAGCTGATTAACACTTAATGAGTTACAGCGCGCATGGCACTGGCTGAATCCGGCAACAATTCAGCTTTGTGAAAACGGTGTGTCCTTTTTAGCTCATTCATAAAATGAGTCTGTCATGGAAAATAAAGCAAGGATAACATCAGCAGCTGCTCAATGTGTTAATGATGACTCATACTCTCAGTCTTAACAGTGCACGCTACTATCTTTAGACACCTGAGCTCATCTTGCTTCAGTGATAGCGGCAGCCTATTAACACTCATGCAGAGATGACACAACTGACCTACCATGGTTTTATCCTCTCATTGTTGCTACCTGTTGTTGGACGGCCATTTATAGAGCGGAAAAAACATTCATGTTTTGTGTTTACTCTTTCTCTCCATTGGCTGCTGCGATTATGGTTGCCTAGGTGTTCCTGAAGTGTCAGGTGAATATATTAAGGCCCAAAAGGACAGAGAAGTTTAGAGATAAAAAAAGAAGCTTTGCCTGTAAAACAATTGAGGTTGAATTGTTTGAATGAACATTCAGAAAAAAGACTATTTTCATCACTCAAACAAGCTACACCTGTTTAATGCAGGTGGGACTCTTTATGATGAATACGAACAACTCGTGTTGGAGTTGCGATCCCACATGCTGCTCACTGAGAAGCGCTAACATCATAAACTTTAGCTGGTCAATGTTCGATTGGGATTCTTTTCAGTCATTGCTAGCTAGATTAAAATATAGTTATATTCAAAGCTAAAGGAGCTAGGATCGAACCACCTTGCTTGCAATTATTGATTGACTGAACCTGGAAATTAAGCTACGGTCAAGCAGAGTGTTACATATTTACCCCTACATATCCTGGATCCCTAAACTGATGGGCACCACAGTAACACTTGTTTCCGACAACCATGTAGCACTCCATGCATCCTGTTTTTATGCATCATTGTTGCGTATTTATGGTTATTCATCAAATGCTTTAATGCTTGTGAAGTTTTATTTTCACTTTCTTTGTGGTATCATTGCCATTGACAGTACTTTACTTTTGCATGAAAGGAAACAAAACAACTGTAACATTTGTTCTTTAAATACCAAAATCAGGTTATAGTTCACTCTGCAGAAATCAGTGCTGCAAATCGTCCAAACTAAAACATCTCAGCCATTAATGGTTGTACTGTTGTTAATCTTAACCACCACCCAGCTGAGCTATTACATTTTGTATTACAAATAGATGTAGCAAAGGTTGTGATAGTCTTTTAAATTGATTTACAGTATGTCACTGTTAGGTTTTGATTAGAGATAATTAAAAGCCATATTTTCCCTGTACGTCTGACAAATTGCCTTTCATGCAATGATTGTGGAGAACTAAATGAATGATGTTAAAGTCAATAGGTTTTCATTGAACTGCAGCTGCACAATACAAGTTCAGCACCTGATTGCAAAGCAACACAAACACAAATAGATTAAACACAATTTTTACCAGTGCATAATGCCACCCAGAATGCAGAGGCTGAGTGTTTCTACTGCATTAGGGATTCCCTAAAATACATCTTTGTGCTTCTTTGTAACATCTGAGAACCCCTTCAGTCAAATTTCTAAATCTGTACTGTATTATTGGGTAGCTTTGTAAAGGGATCAGCTGGTAACGATGACAAATCTCTGAGTAAAAGATTCTATTTTAAACATTTATAGAAAAAAAAACCACCCAAACGTCTTTCTTGCTCTATTTCTGACATTGGAGAACACAGATAACACCCTGTGGGTAATTACTTTTGAAGGAGCTGGTGTCCCACATAGCCTTATGATGACCTGTCATCAGTTAGTGCATCGCTGGATGCTTAAAATTCACCTCTTTAAAATCAAACTAATCATAATTAAGCTTGTTTTCTGTAGAGATCTCAACATAAAAATGGCATAGTTTTCACCTGAACAAGTGGTCTTACTAGATTTGGATTTAATTAATTTCTTCACCCCGTGAGAAGCAACACTATGCAGCACCTAATCATATCATCTTGCAACTCTGATTATAATTAGCTGTCACAAAACCCTCATTTATACCAAAGTCTTAAACAGAATGATTCATTGTGTATCTGCAAGGTAATTCAAAAAGAGTTGTTGAAATACAATGATTTTGTTTATATGCACAACATACTCCCAATGCTGACCTAATTCTAAGTGAGACAATATTCGGTTATGTTTATGAGTTGCAGAATATTCCATTCAAAATCCCTTTAAGATATCACAGAGCATGACTCCATATTTTGTCCATATCGATTTTCTCCCTGTATCGGAAAATCTCTTTTCCCTGCAACTATCCTATTGTGGGCTGACTGAAGGAGCCTGATCTACTGAAAACTTTGCTTGTTCATAATAATACATTTAATGTGTATACATAAAGTTATTGCACACTGTTCATCACTTTATTCTGGTTAAAGTGAACTGAAAGTGCTGCCTACACTCTTATGAAATCCATCCATCCATCCATTTTCTGAACCGCTTAATCCAATTGGGTCGCGGGTGTGCTGGAGCCTATCCCAGCTATCAACGGGCGAGAGGCGGGGTACACCCTAGACAGGTCGCCAGTCTGTCGCAGGGCCGACATGGAGAGACAGACAACCACTCAAACACACACTCACTCCTAGGGAGAATTTAGAGTGTCCAATTAACCTCACATGCATGTCTTTGGACAGTGGGAGGAAGCCGGAGTACCCGGTGAGAGCCCACGCATACACGGGGAGAACATGCAAACTCCACACAGGAAGGCCACAGTGTCAAACCCCTCCTCAGCCA
>JAVQJG010023453.1:0-23717 GCA_036024015.1 Craterocephalus amniculus
ATATTTATATATATATATATATATATATATATATATATATATATATATTTTATGCAATAAAGTGTTAATATACATATCTGGGTGCCACAATTTATATGTAAGAACAAAAAGAGTGACAACTGGAAATCTTTTAGTCCCAACATTGGCCTTTACCTTGTGATGTTTTTCCCCCTTGATTTTTTTGTGACTCTGGCACAATTCATTTCTAGATCTTAAACAATATCACACACTCATTTATTTATTTTTTTTAATTATTTGCGGTTGACAGCAAAAAGCATAGTTGTAAACCAGTAGCAGCTCTTTCACATTGCTCACACATCACAACAGTTTCTACTTGTCATATACATATCTGGCACTGATTAACACAAGCTCTTTCTATTCAGAGAGCAACAAACTATGAATGTCCCCACAACTGTTTCTGTTGTCTGGATCTGCATGCGGAGGACGGGACGAAGACCTTTGCTGAAGTGTCCCATCATCAACTAGTGAGGATGGCGTTTTTCAGTGGCTGAAACTTGATAGAAAATGAGAGCGCCAGTGAAAACAATTCCACAAATTAATCCAACGATGTTCAGCGCCTTGGCTGTACTTGATGCATCTTCAGCTGCAGGGACGTCTCCCTCGGCGTTGGCCTTTTTTGCCTTATTTAAACAATTTCAAAAACCAGTGTCATTTTTAGTCACAGGAGTGTCAGAAAACAGATGAGAAATTATATTAAACTGATTACATTTTGGACTACTTAAATAATTGCCTTTTTATGCAAACATTAAATTCATAAAAAAAGATTGCATATTAATTCCAATGAAATCCACCTTATTTTATATTATATAATTATTATTATGTAATGTTAATAACAAACCCCTTTAAGTGTTTTATGGTAATCTTTGCTTGAAAAGTTCAAAGATTTGATCAATGCAAAGGAAAGAAGCGGGGAATATATGTACCTTGTTGGAGTAGGAGATAGCAGCAATTCCGATAGGTAGGCAACAGCATAGAGCGGTGAAATAGGACCACCCAAGATAAGATGGGACTTCAACATGGGTTTGTCCTCTTTCCATGGTATCTCTGTGTCTCTTGATTTACAGATATACTTTGTTGTTCAGTGTCAGAGTCGTATAAAAGGTTGATTCTGTGATGCAGACCCTTTTATCACTGTGGGTGTGGTTTAAAGGATGTTCAACAGAAAAAAATAAACTTTTTAATTTTGTTACAGGAATAAAAATAAAAACTGCAGATGGCAATGTTTCTTAATATACAGTAATGTTGCCTCAACATTTATTTCACATAATTAGTTTTATTGCAGATTTTCTCAGTGACAAGTTATTTCATCTTTTGTTTCTGTTACTGAATTTAACCAGACTTTATTCAAACATATGAACCGACTCCATCAGTTCTTTTTTCTTTGTCTTTTCAGGGTTTCATGGCATAAGGTGATCATAGCAGCTACATTTTGTGTTTAAAATTAGGATAATGTTAGCAGTCACTGTTGACAAAAACCCCTGATGTCTGTTATCCAAAAATATCCTTAGAGATAGATTTATTCAAAGTAATTTAAACCATGTTGTGGATGGTAATTGAACAACAATATCAGGTGAAATTAAAATGTCAAAATAAAATATATAAATAAAATAATAATATGTCAAAAATCTATTCTTTAATGAGTGTGAACACTGTGAGTGGTATAGCTGCAGGTGGTCATGCACAACAAAGAAAGACTGCTTGTTCCTCAAAGTTAATGGCAACATGAGGAAAATATCTGCTAAACTGAAACTCAAGAAAAAGTCTCGCTCTGATATCTCATTGAAATTGAGTTGCTGTAAAGATTGTCGTGTGATAAATGCAGCAGCTGTGGGAAGAGCAGACAAAGGTCACGCAGCTGGTAGTCTTGAAAAAAGAAACAGTCTTCAAAACAAGCAGCAATTTATGTTTCCACTTTTTCAGATTGTAAAAACCAAAACACTGGTTAAACAGGAAAAGAAGAGTTAAGCACTTTTTCCAAAAACAAAAGCACTGCTCCAAGAACAAAATAACACTCAGAAGAACGTATGCGGGACAGTCAGTATTTAAGTTACTGTTTCTCTGGCTATTCCTCTTCCTCACACTGTCTTCTTTTCACAATCTAAAAGCTATTCTTCTTTATATGACTCAGTAAAGACAAAAAGCTAATTTAAATACCTTATATTTCCATATTAACTTCAAGTGGAAACAACATTTAGCAGGTTCTTTATCTGATTTACAATCATCATATCACATCAGTTCCCGTCTTCATGAATAATTACATGATTTATCATAGATTTAGTAAAGGTTTAAATTGTTTTTCTGCTTACTAATGTTAAACAGCCTAGTAGACCCATGATGTTTTCTATAAGTGCTATATTTACATGTTTAGAGAGCTTGAACAGGGCACATGCTCAGAATGATAATGGTAAGTTAGTGGTCTACACTGACCCGGTTGTCTAACACCTTGTGAGCTCTACTTAACACCTCTAGGTTGTGGTTAGCCTTTGCATGCTTGTTTTCCACTGACTCGGGAAACTGCATGCAGATGCCTTCTTTTGTTTTACTGTAATACCATGTCAGTGCACAAAGCTGGGTGATTGTCAAATAATAAATCATATGCATTTGCATTTTTTGTCTTAAATACATTTCTAAATTTTATGCAGCACTACTTTGGTATTTGGTATAAAGACACAGTTGTAAGCTGTGGAGGGGATATTTTGTTAAACCACTCTCTTTCCAAGGCATCAAAGGATTGACACTGAGGGGACTTCATGCCCTTTCTTTTTTTTAAAAAACAAAACGGAAAAATGTGACTGTTGCTTGCCTCTAGAACTTCATCTTTGGTATTTTTTCCCTTTCCTTCTCATACAGTACTTAATGCTATGCAAAATAATTCTTAAACAGAATCAGTGATCCACTGTTTACCCAGTTTTTCAATTTTTTGGAGTAATCTCTTCCTACAGTATATTCATGTTTCTTAACTAATTCTAATAAACTCCCCCAATTGCCAACAGATATAAGATGGTAGCTAATCAATCATCTTTTATGGGGATTGTATTTTCGCGTGAAGGGTTGAGCAGTGTTAGCTCAGTAATACCAAATCTGTAAACAGTGTTCTAATACTGTAGTGGAGTTTTGTAGTGGAGTCCAAAAGGAAAACATAAAAGGTTTATCCAAATTTTCAGTATAATTTTGTATCCCTTTGAAATACCTAAGAGGGAAGACAGAAAGATTGAACAGATACTGAATATTGTGCAAAGGCAGATAAAACTGAGTAAAATTTAATTTAATCAATGGCAGCGATGTACTGTCAGTATGTCTTCTGAGAAATGACATAGCAGCATTGGCAGCAGGAGGCGGGCAGCACAAAAACCCGTGACTGTAGGGTGCTGCAGATACTATATCCTCTCTGTTCAGCCGCAATGTGTGTGCAGCAGACAAAAACCTAAAATCCATAAACTCTGATGGTGTTCCCAGGGTCCAGCAGCAGTTGGATGTGAAATTCTGTTAATTTAAGGGGGGAAATTTTTTTCATTTTTTTTCTACATGTTTATGATGAGATTTCTGAATGGTCATCATACTCCAAATAAGTTTTCAAGTCATTCGTCTTTTTGTCTGACAATGACATTTCTGGACCTTTGCAGTCATTTGAATCCTTTGCGAGTGTATCACTTTTTTGTGAATATTGTAGTTTGTAAAGGAACATTTTAAACTAATGGTAAAATGACTGTGCTCTTAAAACTGCAACTTACTAACAAGAACATCATAAAGTGAGGATGCTTAAAGTTAAACAGATAATGAACATGCTATTGCTGTTGTTTATTGGGGTCCATCTGTGCACAAAGGCCATGTTGAGCTCAGAAAATGTGTCCACGTTTTGTTACTAGTGTAAAAACTTAAATTTAACCTTGCTGCACCCCCCTGACATATGTCTGGGTCTAAGGGTTCGCCCCCCAGTTTGGAAACGACTGCTTCAGGTGATATTCCAGAAAGTCCACTTGTGCTGGATTGTGTGTTTATAAAAAACACAAAAACACCATTTTTTTCACGACAGAGCCCATTCGGTTCCCATTCAAGGATAACTTATTGAAATATGTCAAATATAGCTATATGATGTCAGCAGTTTTGTTTTGTTGAATTTTTGGAAGGAGATGGTACAGCTTACATGCACACTCCTTACATGTGTTCAGATTTTGAGTGGAAGATTTGAGAAAAAAATAAAGGAAACAAGAAAGAAAATACACACGTTTAAAACAAATTTGACGGACATGTTTTTCATTGGTGAAGCAAATACATTATCCTTATGGTGAACTGCTTTGCCATGACTGGAAAATACAATGATATCACATTATTATTTAAATATTAAGTAAATTCTACATAAAGGCTGTAGAAATTGTAAGAATGACACATTATGCTTTTCTAGATTTTTTTTGGGGAAAAAAAGTTTTTCTACCCAAATATGCCACCTGCTCCTCCTTCATGAGGTTATAACACCACCAATGTTATGTATGTGTGTAGATTAAAAGCAAAATGATTTCTCAAGCCACATTTTGAATGGATATGCATCTAACCACAGGGAGGCAGTGTAGATCTACTGTTAAGAAAACAGAGAGGGAGAGTTTAATGTGTGGGATGTTCTCACATGAAAATGTATTCCTTTTCAAATGTAGCTTGTTTTTTTTATATAATCGCTAAGACATGAGTTTTTGATGATCTTTTTCATATTGTTCTACAAAAGGTGTAAGGGCTAATATTGTGTTTAGAGGTAAATGTGGGCTGGTGTGTTACTCGTTGAGTGTAAGATTTTGATCATTATTGAATATAGCTTTCTGATGTTATTTTAGTGGGTATGAAATTATAAAGGAAAACAAAAACTTTTGAACTGCACAGGTAAGTTACAAAATGCATTCACATAGCGTCTCACAACCAGTGTTCTAATTATTACAAGATCAAGCATACTTAAGAGGAAATAAAAATCTTTTTTTAGATTTTAGAATTTTTTGATTCTGCATCAGTTTGATAACAGGTCTATAGCTAGCATAG
This sequence comes from Craterocephalus amniculus, assembly GCA_036024015.1. NCBI lineage: Eukaryota > Metazoa > Chordata > Actinopteri > Atheriniformes > Atherinidae > Craterocephalus > Craterocephalus amniculus. The sequence continues at coordinate 5,044 of JAVQJG010023453.1, forward strand.
GTGGGTATCCGGAAAAGAGACTCAACAATGAAGACTTAACATGCTAAGAAAAACTTTTTGATGGGGTTTAGGAATGTAGAGCATGCTTTGGAAAACTGGACAGGAAATTATGTTCATAAAAGCATTTTTTGACCAGAGGAGATTGGGACAAATTTATATTTTCACTTAACAACAATGCGTCTCACACAATCTGTTTGGTTTCTGTCAGGTTTTATCTGTTTAAAAATGTGAGGATAACAACAGGATTATAAGGACCAAGTCTGCATATGGTGCAGGATTCCACTATATGTACTGTAATGCCTGATTAAAGGGTAATGATCCATGTTGACCTGTGGCATTAAAAACAGCCCTGTAACACTAATAATAATAATAATAATAATAATAATTTCCCTGTTGCCTTTTAAGGAGCTTTTATTGGATTGGTTTGTTGGACAGTTACGTTTTTACATGTCTACACAAATTGTTGGGAAAGTTTCATTGCTGCATGAACTAGTTCGAGGTTTAGTTCACATTTTAAAATAAACTAAAACAGTTCATAGTTTGTCATTCAGATTTCATGTCATTTAATTTATTAGCTAAATTCCCAGTTCCAAAATTGATAGCACCTTCTGGATGACTGCAACCTCTCAATTAAGTTTATGACAGCTGGGGTTTCCACTTACCTCAAAGGCTGAATTCTCCGGGAATATACTGCAAAACCAGGGTTGTCCAACTGTAGCTGGGAGGTGAAGACAACAGAGCTGCTGCTATGCTGATGTTCAGGTAGTAGCCAATGAACACCGTGAGGTTTACTAAAGTAAGCACACATCCATGGATGATACCTCAAGGATGTTAATTGAAAATATATGGATACATACAGCCATTCATTATAATAAGAGGCCTGACACTTTTCCAAGATTCCGCTTCCTTAGGAGAGCCAACTCTCCCAGCTACGCAATTATTTTTCATTCAGTATCACCCAGAGCTTCTTTTTTACAAACCAAAGACAAAAAGAAATCATTTAGCTTCATAATGCTTCTTGTGTTGGAAAGATCCTTTTAGACTATTTTTTCTCATAAAAAATTATTTTTATGCATTTTTGTTTCAGAAAAGGTAGTGCTATTGTTTCACATTCAATAAAACATATAAAGGACCAACTGAACATAGAAACAGTAAACAATAAACTCAATAGTCTGAAAATTATGACACCTGAGATAAAGATTTTTAATATTTTCATTTTATAAATTCACCGTTTTGCTTTTCAGTTTCCAATATCATTTAAATGCAGCCAGACCCCCGATTATTTACGTGTTTATTCTTTTTATTTTTCCTTTTTCTGACATGCTTGTAAATGGCCCCTCAGTCTTTCTCTGTTGCGATTTGAACCTGGACTGTATCACTACACTGTCTAGAAGCACTTACCCCACTTTATTCTTTTACATATTAGTAGGGCTGGGCCATACTGCAAATTCTGGTATATATCAGGGCAAGTTCCACCAAAACCGATATCAATATCAATATCAATATCAATATCAATATCGATATGTGTCACAGACATAATTTAATTGGACTTTAATTTCTTTATCCTAATACTGAATATAATCACACATAGTAAAAAGTATTATCAAAAGTTTTATAAAAAAAAACTTTTTACAAATAGCAATCTGAATGCCAGAGAAATTTTAATTTTTAAACAACATAACTTCACAATAGTGAGTTCCTCCACCAAAACGGGCGACACGTCCCTCTAGCGGCCAGCAGCAGCAGCAGCATTGGATGCGGGAGTCAAAAACTCACGAATATAAAGTTCATGGCTCAGGAATCCGCAGTGTTACTTTTAGTACTACTGCCTATTGTCCCTCAAAGTCCAGATTTTTACATTTCATCAGATTATAGGCTAGGTAAATAGGCCTACTTCTAACAGTAAAAACAAAATCAAGTATTGATCATGATATGCCCCTCTGTCTAATGTATTAAGTAGGCCTATGTTAAAGTGTTTTGCAAATGTGAGGCTGACTGTGTGCTTAATGTTGAGCAGTTCTGGACAGTTTGCTACTTGATCGTCAGGTAATAAATAGCTGTATGCTAATATTTAAACAATAAAAAAACAAATATATCAAAATGAACGGGAAAGCTGGATGTTATTCTACTTTGGGTCAAATACAGAATGAGTCATATCATAATAGTGCTATCAAAAGCGTGGGAATCATGCAACAAAAAAACAAACAAACTGAAACATTAAATATATGGCCTAACACAGATCAAATGGTGAAGTAGCTAATTAAAACGTGTTATAATATCCTGCATTTTATCTTACAACATGATATTCAAGAAACAGGCAGGATTATAAAAGGAAGAATATAGTCACTGCTGAGGCACTGATTAAAGGGGATAATAAACAATATAGCTACAATTAACTATTTATCGTGTGCCATTTTCTTTAGAGCTAAAGTCCCCTCGAGGGCATCGCGCATCACTATGGTAACTAACCCAACACAAACCAATGAGGGAGCAGAAGAAGAGAGTAATTCAGTGCCTAGCAAACATAAAATATACAATTCCTTATTAACCGGAGAAAACCGCTACGTGATGGAGAACCACGAACAACTAGAGAGCTTTTTGAAGAATGTCGACCAAATAAGTAAGTGGTATTTGTTTACCGTACAAACCAGCGTCTAGTTTCTAAAGTTAAACGGGCGTTACACGTTGACACCGCTGCTAGCAAACACGAGCGAACATTAACTGTTGTTGTGGGACTGAATTATTAAACTTACAAAATTAAAGGTAAGACACTTTCAGAAAGTTTTAGCGTGGAAGTCCAAATTAACCTTGCTGTTTTAGACATGGAGGAAACAGATCTGTCTGTCTGTCTGTCTGTCTATTACTGTCATATGGTGATCATGATTATTCTCATGAACTACTTTTTGTAGGAAAGCCTCTTGTGCATGCTCTTCTTAAATCTATCAACTAAGCAAAATTAGTCTATTATTCATTAGTTAAATATTTAATCTACAGTGCAGCACATTAGGAAAATATGTGTACATTGCACAAATAAAACCTCTTGAGGTAGACTAATTAAATTGACAGACATCTGTTGTCCTGTGAATATGCGATGTTATATTACAAGGCAGGGAGTTTAAACAGATTTTATATGAAAGCCTTTGATCCACCTTGTGTGTGAGTGCATTTTTAAAAAAACTATAATGTATTACCTTAGATTCAACCCTGTATACTAGCAGTCTATCCCATGTATCATCTTAACAGTCAGATTATGATTAACAGGATGGTTATCATCTCTCTCACATAAGGATTGTGTTAATTAAATGCTAAAAGAGTATTTAATGAAGGCATTATTTTACCACACAGGCAGGATCTTTTAGAAAAAATCTGTGACTAGTGATTTGGGATTTTGCACATGTGAACTGCCCTCCAGCAACTTTACTTCTTTCTGTTCTGATCTTTCAGTCCCACCTTACAGTTTCATAGATCAATTTCCTCCTTATCAAATGCTTTTTTATTCCTGTATGAAATGATGAATAAAAGCTTCCCATGCCACACAGTATCTCTGCTTTCAAGTTAGTTTGTGGTGTGGGAACTGGGGGTTGTTTAAGGAATAATCACTTTTTTGAGCTATTTCAAATAGCAAATTATGGAATAAAAAAAAAAATAATGTCTAAATATTACACAATTTTTTTCGGGGGTAAAAACTCATTCCAAATGTTAATCAGGTCAAAGTGTATCAAATAATCTTTTACATCATATGTCATTCTTATAGATTTTGCATTTCTAAGAGTATTAAAGAGAACAGGGAAATAAATCCCTTATTCTTCTTTAGGCCAGCTGGTACAGGATTTACAGTCTTCTGATACTGAAATGCAGCAAAAAGCCATCGCTAAAGCTAATGGCTACATTGCTGCATTTGATCAACCTTGCAGGACAAAAGTCAACAAGACTACAATCAACACAAACCTGCCACTCCAACCTTCCTTGGTAAAAAAAGCACATAATCACACTTTCTGTCCTTCTCATTCTCTTCTTCCCTGTGTCTCTTTGTGTTAGTCTCATTTTTTTTTCTTACTACCACTATACATGAAGCAAATATACACCACCAATAAATTCATGTATTGTCATGTACCTGGTAGCTTCCAGTACGTCTTTGTTAACATGCTTTTGATCATGTTTCCTGTTTTACAGAGTCCACTGAATGAAACTTCAGGTGAGCACCAATAAAAGTGGTATTTGTGGTTTTCCTTTACAGTAACATTACTATGCTGTGCATGATAAGAGGATGGATAATTAAACTGAATTAATGTAATAAGACTTTCAGTGTTTCCTTTTGGATTTTGTCAGCAGTGGGGGCAGGCTCTCTGTGGTGGTGTAAACAAATTCCACTTGAATGGAGATTTTACTTTTACAACATAAGCGTAAGAACATCCCTATAAGGAAATAGTAAAGTGGCATTATAGATCAGTGTTTTTACAATAGATATATAGTAAATGTCTTTATTTTTTCAATTTAAAATTCATTAAATGAAATTAAGACTGCGTGATATGGCCTAAAATCTATACTGTGGTAGCCATATGGCTTAGCGACTGTGCATTACGATGACACTTATGTGCCAATGTATGGCGAGGACCCAGAAGAACTCTGCTGTGAAGGTGGAGGCATGCAGAAGTGGTGTATTTATGACAAAAGAAAGAAAGAGATATTTGAAGGAGCCGGCTGCTGGGATTTAGGAATGGGGGTTGAGCAAACACTGAATTCGATATATAGAAAAAATAAAATAATAAAGACCTCTGACTGACATGATCACAAAGATAACAACTAAATTGCCATGAACTGATAAGCTATGAGTGGTAGTCAACCATGTGACACATTTTTGTTTAATGTTCTTATTTAAAGAGTACCATAGTCACCATTCACAACAAATATTGTGAATTTAAGCATGCATTTGGAAGAAAGGTTTATCTATAAATTAGTGTGCAGTACATTTATTTGGTAAGAGACATTGTAGTGAATCCATGTTAGGCCACGCTACTTGCATTAGTAATTCATTTCAAGACTCAGAGGGCTAAAACTTATCAATAACAGCACTACCATGCAGTGAACAACACTCTGAATTTATGATGACTAAGAAAACCAAACAAAATGTTTGAAGTTGTATACAGCGAAATAGTTTTTAAATGACCTCAAAGTTATGCTCTCCATGTCAATACTTAAAATCACCCTGACTGGATGTTTGTAGTCACATAATGTTTTCAGGAATGTTTAAATACAATAAGTTGAATTGATGGGTGTGAGGGCTTTTTTTCACTTAATAAGGATTTTAAGTATGCATCCCCATTCCTAATTTTGCTTCATTTAATCTCTCATAATGTACTCTCTTTTAAATATGCTAAAATTTACAGTCTTGGGTTGTTCCCTGTTCAGGGTTATTTGCTCAAGAGTTCTGCTTTCTTTTCAAACAGAGAATTTCATGAAGAATATGGAGAAAGATGCTGAAGACAGGAGAGTAAAGAGAATGGCTAAAATGAAAAAGGCAACCGGTGTGTGCATCTCTGTTCCTTAACAATTGTGGTTGAAGTATTAGGCCTGATGTTTGGTTGAGCCAGGAATAAGCCCTTGTTAAATGTTGCATTTTGTCTGTTTCACCACAGCACATAAAGAAAAGGGGAATGAAGCTTATGCTCAAGAAGACTATGAAACTGCAGTGAAGCATTACAGTGCAGGTTTGGCTGAACTAAGGGACATGCAGCCTCTCTACACCAATAGAGCACAAGTAAATATCTTCAGCCTTGATTTAGGACTGAAAAATTACTTTTTCAAGAAAATATTTAGTTATGTAATGTTTTGATTTGATTGCTGTCTCCAAGACAAAAAGTAAATAATATGAATTTGTTCGTAAGGATAAATGGCAGTATACGGAGCTTAGTTAACCCTGTTTAATGAAAGGTCTTAGGTTGATCTTTATATTTTTATATCTTTGTGATATTTTGGTAGATATTAACTGAAATAGAAGTTTGCAAAAAAGGTGATGGGGGGCAAGAGAGCAGGAATGGCCTTAATCAAGGGGTTCAGTTGGCTGGAAAATTGAGCAGGGGACTCACTGCTGACAACATTTGCACAGCTGTGAAATGCTCACTCACCACTTTGCTTTCAGATTTCCAACTTTTGCTTCATTTTGACTTTGCGGTTTAATTTCAAATCTATATTTCCTTTAAAAGAGATCTAGTATGTTTGCGTGTACACAACACAAATGATGTCCCCTTTTTACTGGGCCAAATCTGACATTTTTGGTAACATTTTTTGCATCCAGCTAACAGCTTTCCAATGTTCAAATCAACTTAGGCCTACATGAAGCTGGGAAAGTACAGTGAAGCCATCAGTGATTGTGAGTGGGCATTAAAGGTAAGGTTCGGATACTATTGCTGGCTTGTACATGTATACCATATTGTGGCAAAGTCTCTTGAAAATATTTGAGCTAATCAGCAGATCAGAAACGTTAGTTGAAAAGAACGTCATGTTTAAAATTAATTACTTAAAATTATTTATTTAAATTTAAATTAATTATTTTACAGTTAAATTTGCTAGCATCTGTGGAGTCTTGGCGATCGCATGGGTTTTTCATAAATTCTCTTGAATAAAAGATTGACCCTATTATGCTCATTTTAGGCAAATTGATTTTAATTTGTGGGTCCACAAGGGTGGGAATTAATCAAGCATTTTTCACAAATATTAAGACTTTATGGGTATTAGATATAAATCCCCTCCGTAGGCCATCAGGTCAGTCTCTCTCAGAAACAAGAATGAGATGGTTCTGCCCTGGGCCCCTCCTCCCCCTGATGTGGGCTGCCTCTGACTGGTCAACTACCAGGAGTAGTTGTCAGAAGCGCGCACATCAACTTTTTACTTAATAAACAACAGGTGAACTTGTATACATAAAACTAAGTAATATAGATACACAGAAAAAAATGTCAACACAAGACAAAACCACGATGAACTCAGCAACCTGCAGCAAGCATTTTCACCATTGCTCAAACAAAACAGAAAACAGACTGGCCGATTTTAAACATGGTCCCTCATTGTAAGAGCAAACCCTCGTTTCAGTAAAAACCTGGTTTTAAATCCTCGTTGTACTGGCCCTTATTTATCCAGCTGTCTATGGTAAAGTGATGGTCATAAATACAAATGGTGTAACTGGACGTAGTTCGCTAAAACAAACTTAGTCCATCGCTGTCTACTCAATGTGCCTCATGCAAGAAGCACTCATACGAACAGATTCATTCTTAAATGGATCGTACGAGCGATTTAGGAGAAAATGCTGCATTCACCAATATTCTCGTATTTCTAATCTTCCCTCAGGCACGAACGAATTTTACGAGTGCTCCAGACTTGACGTAGGCCTAGTTATGCAGAGTCTTGTGCAATTACTCTGCTGTTATCCAAATCAATGTTTTTTACTGAAGGATTGCATTCGTCATAATATAGGACCAATTGTGCGTTTAAAATCCAATATGAATTACACCATCATATATCTTGTAACTGCAGTTAATATAATAATGTTATTCACAAACTTTTCGGCCTGATTTCGTTATTTTTTAAGTACAGGTCAATTGATGCTTTTGAGTAACATTTATGCATTTATAGCACTTGCAATTTTGTCCCACTGTTTGGCTTGTGATTGGTCATAATCTGACCAATCACAAGGGAAGATATCTGTGTACCTGCATACGCGTAGCTGGGATGGTCGTCAGGTCCGAAAAGGTACGTGTCAAGCCTTTGCGGACCTACGCAGAGCCAACAGCGGTTACAGTGTAACCAACCTGACACAGACGAATCGTTAGAATAAACCGGACTTTAAACTAAGCGGTGAAAGTAGGTGTGTCTTCTCGAGAACGCACCCAACCTGGACGTCAATAACATACAGAAGCTGGAATAACTCTCACACTTTCTTTCAGGTGTCAAGGAAACTGAAAACAGAGGCACACTGGAAAATTAATATGCATTTAAAAATGATCTGATGAGTATTTAAGACTATAACAGCAGAGAAAGCTCCGAAAAGTTGAATTAGCTTAATAGGGTCCCTTTATAACTAAACAAAAGATTCAGTCTATTTATAAATGGCAGAAATTCTGCATGAATAATGTTGACATTATTTTCTATAACATATTAGGGCGTCTCACAAACCAAGCTTTTGGCAACATTAGGTGACTAACAAGTTGATATTAAATAAGTCCTTCTCGTTTTGCTTGTATTACTGTATGTGAAAACATTAAATAGCCATTATGAAATGTAACCAATACACTCCTGGTAATATGTCAGTGTGATGAAAGATGTATAAAGGCCTACCTACACATGGGGAAAGCATACCTCGGATTGAAGAAATATAGTGAGGTGAGTATAATAAACCTCATTACATCTCATTCAACCTATTTTTTTTACGTGTTTTACAATGCTGGAAGTTTATGATTCTGTGATTTGAACAGAAATGATTAAAAAGTCCTGCTTTCCATGTAAACAGTGATGTTTTCTCTTTGAAGTCTTGTCTGTGATCTGCTTTCATAATTATTTTAGCCATTTATTGTAAGATAAGCTATATAACATCAATACAATATCTTTTAATACATTTTTAAAATCATCTCTACAAAATGGATCAGGCTTTCTATGTACCACCACTTCTTTACCATTCTTGCTGAAATATGTCTTCTGAAGTGGCTAGTTTCCACAATCATTTTTTCATGGATTTTGTAAAGGCCAGTGAATCACATTATATAATCAGTGATAAAGAAAGGAATCTCTCTTTTTCAGGCAAGAAACTGCTTTGAAAAGATACAGGAAATTGAACCTGGGAGGAAAAAGATGGTGAAAGGTAGTGATCTTTTTTTCATTGGTTGAGTGAGGAAGCACTGAATGACCTAAGGGTTTAAATAAGAAGTTAACAGGGCCTATTTTAGTTATTAAAGAGGCTTCACCTCTCATCCAAGAGGTGTACCTCAAGAACACCTCAAGAGGAGTACTGTAAAAACTTTGGTTATGAGGTTCTTACTGTATACATCTCTGGTAAACTTAAAGCTGAACTGATTCCTGTCCATACTATAAAGGATGCCAGAATTATGGCAAATTTGTTGTCATTGATGCGGTGTAACTGGCTGCATTCTGGTTCATTACAAAACTTTAACAATGCTTAATGCTCAGCCAGTACTCCCTTCTGTTATTGGCTTTATGGGCAAAAATAATCTGTTTCTCCCATGGGAAGGGCACTAAAGCATACTATGTTTTGTGTACACTATTTTGTGTCCTTACTATTTTGATATATGGAAAAGTAGGTACTCTGTGGTAGCATTTCTTTCTTTATACATGTGTAATATGACACGAGTACTAGGCAGGAGGACTGCAGCTACACTAGAGGAGATTTTTCTCTGACAGATCAGCTTGAGCTCCTGTTAAAAAGTACCACCCTACTCTCTTCTTCTTCGTATTTCCTCTTTCTAGAGTACCTGGACCTTTTAGATTTGGAAAAGGAGAGAGAGACTCAGGAGATGAATGCCAGGCAAGAGTTTAACAAAGGGGAAAGGAAGGCTATAGCTGTGCCTCAGCTGTTGGAGAAGCTGTCAAGGCCCAGTCAGATGCTGCTCTATTATTGTGGTGGATTGGAGGTTCTCTCACAAACCATTACTGACTGTGAGTTTTCTTTTGGATAAGATTTATGCAATCCTTTTTCTTCTCTAATTTCTATGTGTACTGGTTTTCTCTGCAATCTGCTTCACTAGTTCACCTATATAATGATCCCATTGCAAATAAAGTATTAAATGGTCAGTACTAACATTTTCTTTTCATTTATGTGCGGTTCCCTGTTCTATGACCTAATGGAATAGCATGAGGGGGCATTTTGTTTGACCAATAAAGTGATCAAATATGGTTCTTTCTCTGATAAAGGGAATTCAGATAAGTATCATCAAACAGGTTAGAGAGAACCTCACCCATATGGCCTTAATTTCTTTATGGACTTAGACACAATGAAATGTTCTTTTAAGCCTTGAGGATGAAGAATTGATTTGGCACAAGCTATTTTTCCACTTGATTGAGCGCTCACTTTCAATGCCTTATTCAAAGGTTATACATGACCCTGATATAAGACCATCACTACCACAATAGTGAGTTCTTTTTTTTTACCTGCATTGCAAAGCTTCATATAGTCAAGATTAATTATATTGAAGTAGTCAAGCTTAAAGCTCACCTTTCAGCAAACCATAAATGAATGGAAACTTAGAACTAATTATCTTTTGTAATACTTTGTAATATACTATGATCTGCGAGCCGTCCTCGGGAAACTGGCAAAAAAAATTTATACAGTGTCATTTTTTCTTCATTTACAGTAGATGAATAAATGTGTCATGTCAAATGATATAATGCCTGTCTAGCAGTGCCATTCAACAGAAAAGGGCAAAACTTACATAACTCACAACTGAAAGGATCTCAGCAGGGCTGACATTACAAGCTTTCTCCTCTGAAAGTACCCCTTCATTGCTTTGCTCTACTTTCTGTTTTCTGTGTTTCATTATTATTGGAAAATAGACTTTTCCTTACTGTAGCTTACAGGCTCTCCTTAATTTATTTATTGTCTTCTGTTATGCCCTTGACAGTAAACGGTAATGAGGCAAGCTAAACAAAAACAAGAGTTTTGGGTTTCTGCAAAGCCTCTCTGTTACCTGGTGATGATAAGTAGTTTTCTGTCTTCTTGTACTATCTGCTGTTCTCTTCCAACAGGTACAGGGCGGACTCTTTTCAGACTGAACAATGGCTTTAGTATCATCAGCAGCAATGACACAGTGAAGAGGTAAGGAGACCAGAGGGAGAGGTAGCAGTCAGCCCTGAGTGGAGCTTTGACAGATGGACGCAGAGACAAGGGCATACACAGACAATGATGGCCTAAACTAGAGAAATCATTCACCGCCCTCTCTTTCTCTGTCCAGCTGTTGTGTGATAGCCCAAAGAAGAAAAGATTATCGCACTAGAGATTCATTCGAGTGCTGGAGCTTGCAAAGGCCCTGTGTTCTGTCCTAGAAAGATGGTGTTTTTTATATAAGATGAAAAATGATTACTCCCTCCTGTCAGATCTCTAAGGTTATTATTAACTTGTCACATGCATTCCATGTTGTCATTATTAGCACTGTCATGAATCAAGTTGGAAAACAGTACCTAGGAAGCACAGTGCTTTTGTCGTTTAAATTATTCATCCAACTCTGCTTTGTGATGCTTCTTGGCATACTTTAATGGAAATCACCATTTTGTCTTTGTTTTCTTCATAGTTGCTTATTGCAGGAAACAAGTGATCCAGACAGTCAGGAGTTGTGTGCGTCCGTTCTGAAATTATGGAGGGTTCTTTGCTGTGAAAATGGTAAAGTTATCTCTAATTTTCAGTCTCTTTATTCAACAGTTTTATAATAATTAAACAGAGGAGCAAGATATAATTAATATGTGTATACAGTAAACCTGGATTATGACACAAGGTTCTTACGACTCACTTTGTCACTGTATGGTTAAGTCTTTATTTTACATGCTAGCTTTTATGCGAGTTGCATGTCCAATGTACTCATTCTATTTCCCATTATTCATATAGTCTGTTTTTTCTTTGCTCTCAGATGAAAACCAGAAAATGTTGATGGCTTGTTCAGTCACCAGAGAGTCTGTTGTCCAGTTGGTAACATCAGAGCATGCTGCTGTCAGGAAAGAATGCCTGGAATTACTTTGCTTGTATTCAAAGACACCACATGGTAGACGCTTGGCCATTGGCAACCTAAATATGCAGATGTAAGACATTTCTTTTTGTTGCCAGTAGATACAACTGACTGCAAGAGTAAAATCTCATCCAAACACACACAATTATATGAACATAGAAATGGTTTTCTTTTCTGTTATTCAGTTTTATTTCTTTTCATAAAGGCATCGCAGAAAAATGTTTAGGTCAGCTTTGGGTTTAAATATTCATCATCATCTGTTACATACATTAAATAAGTTTTCAAGACATTTTAACTGGACCAGAAAGTCCTTTTTTATCTGTATTTCTTCATCTGATCATATTCTCAAAATAAATAAGGGAAAAATGTGTATAATTGATTTTGAAGTTGGCACCGTTACAGTATGGTACATATCCAAAGGTGGATGCCAACATTGTACAGGAAACAAAATATTTGCTCCAAAATAATCTGATAAGTTTTATTAAGAACTAAGTACAGTATAGATCATATTTAATTGATTTTCTCTCTGTTTTGTTTATCTTTAATATTTTCCTTATCTCTTTAAAGGTTAGTGAAAAACCTCATAGTGTGCATCTCAGAGCCAAAACAGCAGCAGAACACATCAGTCTACATTCTGCAGAACTTTGCAGCAGACAACAGGTAACACTGTAATGCTACAAAGACACAAAATTCATCCTTGAGCTACAGAAAAATAAAAATTTAATTCTACATAATGAAACTTTGTTTTCCCGTATTTCATTATTTTACACATTTTCAAATACTCCACAGAGTTAACAGAAAGTGTATTTTTTTCATTTACATTATGCATACAGCCATGTGAAAAAGAAAGTACATCCTTTTTTAATTTTGATGTTTTACATTTTTTACAAACAAGTAATCTCTTTTAGTGGTAAGCATTTATGTACAGTATCTGTGCATAATAAAAAATGTATGTCTTTTATCACAGTTCTAAAATTGGTTAGATGCAGCATCAGGTAAACAAAACATCACATTCCAGCCCATGTCATTTTTTATTTTACAAAAACTAAACATCAAAGTATTGTGTGAAAAACTAAGCACAACCTTGGTGCTTCAATATGTACGAATAGCAATCTAGTGCCAATAATCGCGTGCCCTCAATTAACTGATCATCAGCATTCAAAAAATTTCCAAGAAAGAATGAGTGTATAATAGAGGTGGGGAAAAAATGTATTAATCAATGCATCACAAAATTTCCCCACCTCCGCATTAGCTTAAACAACAACAAAATGGAAACCAAAGCACCAGCAACGTAAAGCTAGCTCCTTCTCCTTGGTTGGCACAGCATACTACTTACTGAAATGACATCGAAGCATTGAAATTTATATTGAATTGAACTGCAACTTAAAAAAATCTAAATCAAATTGAATCATGAGGTTCTAAACAATACCCAGTAGGACTGTATTTTCTTGCAAGGCTCATCAGGCCAAAGCATTTTTTCTTTAAAATGACCATGGTAGCATGGCTTAAGTTTGAAAATTTTATTCTGAGCAGGACACAGAAGTTCCCATGCCACTTTTCTATCATTAGTATAGTTAGACATGTACCTTTCTTTATTGTCTCCACTAAAGTGGAGATGTTTGGATGTTGTAGGAGACTTTACTAAATAAGGAAACTGTGTTTGTTTGTTTATTTATTAATATCTAATTCTGAGATAAGGTAAAGATGATTTTGTTTATCATATGTAAAAACCTTAACATTGAAAGCGGATGTGTACACGGAGTGTACACTATAAAGCTGCAGGATTAGAAGATGTCCCCAGAGAAAATGTGGCATCTTTAATGAAACAACATGTGGTATCAGAGTGTTAATTTTCCATTAAGGCAGAGGGCATTCTCAACCTGGTTCCCTCTCTGCCACCTCATGAAAATAGACGTGAAAGGACATTTCAGGCTCTCAAACACAGCGGGAAATAAGTCCAAGTGTCAAGCAGTGAAATGGGATGGGGATACATTTTCCTTCTCTATAACTCAGTGTTACTCAGAAAAACAATATTATATCCTTTAGAGATTCCCCTTCATTGTTGGAGATGAGCAGGGTCTGTGTTTATAGATGCTTTTTGCTGTGGTTTAAAAATTTAGACAACAGTAGTTCACACTGATTCCAGATTACGGATATCTATCCAAATGCAGATCTCTGTTATACCCATAATAACAACCTCATTCTGAATAAGAATATTGACCTTTTTGGAATAAGGTCAGTGCAATAGTGCTTTTCATATAAATGTAGATGTTAACTGTACAACTGCTGTTTTGTTTTTTTGCAGATTTTGCATTCTGTTGAGAAACGATGTGAACGACTCTGTCACTGTGCCATTGACAAAATTACTGGTAAGATTCTGTTTGTAGAGACAAAGTTTAATTTAATATTCATTTGTGTGTGTTTTGGAAAATATATTAACCTTTTTGCTCTATCTTTCAGAGAAATATCCGCAAGTCCAGTCAGCACGTCTCTAAATCAGTGATATCAGTTCTTGGCTGTCTGGCTCAAGATGATGTCATCCGTCAAAACCTTGCTTGTGATCAACAATTCTGGCATGCCCTTCTGGATGCTATTGTAAGTGTATTTACAGACTTGTACTATTTTTTTGGTTGACTTTCAAATTGCTGTTCTTTGGCTTGAGCTCGAATTCTAAAAGAAACCTAACACTTCAGTAAAGTGTTAACAGATTTCTCCTTTGAATTCAGTTCAGTAAGTTTTCTTTCTCTCTCTGCAGAAGCAGTGCTGTGGTTCTGAATACAAAGATGTCCTTTACCTTATACTTGGCTTGATCATCAACCTTACAACAGTAACCTCTCCAGCCATCCGGGTAAGACAGATAGTGATGTCTAGGTATCTTGAAATGCTAATATTTTTGAGACGGACAGATGAAAGTAAAAGTTGTCATTGCTGAGGACATTGCTGAAATTCAGTAGATCAGGATATATGTAAGAAACTGATAAAAGCCAGTGGACCAAGGGAAGCAAGGTGCATATATGTAATCTTTGCTGGGTGATTTCACTTATTTAAAGGTGCAATGTATGTGAAAATTCACATAGTCACTTTTCCATGTTGAAAGGAGCATGCTGTTTTACTGTCTGACTGCTGTCTTGGTCTGCTGAAAGATACAGAAGAAGGGATCATCACTGTGAGTGAAACTTACACAAACATTATTCTCTAATATTCAAAAAGATTTTCATCCTGATATGTTATTAATGTAGCTGGTTTTATGTATCAAAATGCACATAAAAACTGTGTTGGTCTAGTAACTCGAAAGTATGAAATTAAATAAAGACTTAAACTTAGACTTCCACGTATTTGTACATATGATCCTGTGTCATTGCATATTTAAGAAACTGCAATGACACAGGTGACACAGAACTGAAGGTGATGACGTATGTGCAATTGTAGTACAGTAGTTTCATAGCTTTTGAAATTCAATTCTTGTAACATGTGCAGTGTGTGAAAAAATAAACCACATAGGAATAAACAATACCTGTAATGCTGAGAAAGAGAGACAGCAGCAATGATCCTGATACTGTCATAAAGAAAAGGGTTATTGTTGATAAAGGTGGTTCTACAGCCATTGTGGCTTTTGGAGCAATGGCTAAGGCTTAGTTCCATAATTCCATTGTTTAATTTAAGGCAGATCTATGCAACTATGGGTATGTTTACCATGCAGTGAGCACCCCAAAGCTGTAGGGGGTGCTCAATAGCGAAAATAGGCAACAGACAAAGAAGAATGTTGTAAACAGAGGCAACTTACGGTTGTTTTGAACGGGCGACAGCGAGTCAAGTTGGCTTCAAAGACATGTTTTATAAGTAATTATCAAAGCAGTATAAAAGCAAAAACTGAATCGCAGATGAAACATGCGTGTCTGTCCAAACGGATTTACCACCGGCCTTATAGTGGTAGTCTCGTGTATCGCGAGACTTCCAAACAAAAACAAACGCAAGTGTCAATGGAGACAATGCAAGCGCTGTTTCTGGTTTAGGGAGACCCGATAGAGGAGGAAATGTACACTTTTTCATCAGAACAGGTCAGTCAATCAAAATAATTACTTCCAAGCAGCTTTATGACTATCACAATACTGCATAGAGCCTCTTTAACATGTGTTGTTGGCCATCTAAAGTTGTATGTACCTAATTCTAAAAAATGGTGTGTTTGTTTTCTTTTTTTTCTTTTTTTTTTTTTGGGAAATACCGATAACAGGCAATTTTGCATGTCTAATATATAATAACATGAGAAAGCTATAATTAAGAAAATACATAAATTTTCCAAATTTAAAAGGACATATTTAATTTCACATTAACTGATATGTTATCACTCTTTATCTAAAGTGTTTTAGTGTATCAGATGCATCACTGTCAGCATAAGTCTCTACACACTGAAGCTTTTAAAAAAATCATTAGACCCATCAAGAGCTGCAGAATAAGCTCTTTTCAATTTGACATGAGGTTTTATTATGGAAGCCTACCTGAGGAGAGCAAAAAATTTACTTTAAACAAAAGATATAAAGCAGCATTATCATCTCACTGATGTTTCCCTGCTTTTCAACACATAGATCAGCTTTTTAGATTTATCAGTCCTATCTCTTATAACTGCTTACTCCCATGCATGATTACGTGAGCATTTGTAGTATTAACAAAACTTTCAGTTTGACTCACCAAGGACTCTCTGACTAACTTGTACCTGAATGCTCTTTTTATGTCATTTTATTGAGTAATTCATTCCTTGTAATAACTAAGAGGTGGGCTCACATAAATGTTTGAAATAAAATGTGATACAGTGGATTTTTTTGTTTTTTAATTTACCCTCTTTCAAAAAAGAAATTCTATAATTGAATGTTCTTTTACAGTTTTCTCCCCTCCAACTACAATTTTACAGTGTGCGACATTTAGCCATGTGTCAAATTTTTCCTCAGTTCAATTTGTGTTATGAGATTAAAATATAGTTAGAATTGTAAATATGTTAGTCATAATTGTGATGACAGAGGACACTTGGTTACAATGGGGTTAGCTTTGACAGCTGGGTCAGTTTTATTGAAATATAAGATCATCCCTTCTAAGATGCTTAAATGTCTGTCGTATTGATCTCACACAGCACCAATGTTGAAGCATAAAAACGAGATTTCCACATTTCTTTTTATAATGTTTTAGACTTAAAACAGCCCTTCTTTGTTATGAATGTACAGGTATTTGCCTTGTCTTAAGATCTAGTGATTATTCCTTTTATTTTATGTTTGAGAGTATTTTCTTTTAAATAATATCTAACACTGAAGGTCTTAAGGATTATCGTTAGTTTAGAGCTTTTGCTCTCTGCTTCTCTGATGTTTATAGCTCTCTTTTTCTCATAGTATTTAGTTCTGATCTTCTGTTATCCGGTTTGCTACTTTGTGGTGGATTTTCCTCTGTGCTTCGTCCTTTTCTGTTGATTCCTTTTCTAATGCCACCACCCTTTCCTATTCTCCAGAGAGCTACAGGTGTGCTGAGCACTATCCTCCCACAGTCCTCTGAAGCTGTTCACCATGTTATTCAAGGAAAAGCCATCCAGATCGTGTGCAGGCTGCTGAAGGTGACAATATACAGCTACTCTTTAATGCATTACCATAGTTATGCCAAAGAAATATTGGCATGAAGTTCTCTGCATGTGAATAACTGTTGCTGTTTGTACATTTGTTTTTATGTGGTGTGCATCAATGTTCTGCCCTGACACTTCAGGTTTTTTAATTAGTATTTATTCATAGGCTTAGATGCTACAAAATCAAGTAAAATCCCATTAAAGAAGGTTGTGAATAATTAGAATCATCACCCTCTTTAGTATCAGTACATTTTATCATTATAGCAGTAACACTTGTAAGCAAAAATGGAACAAATCCAGATTTTTTTTCAGCTGTTTCTCAGAAATTTATACAATACTCAGACCACAAGTTTTGATTAAAAACATTAATTTGTATAATTAAAACAAGTCATTTTTTTCATTTTGATTTCTTAGTTTTTAATAGAGTTAATGTGAACAAAGTCTAAATCTGCTTGTTTGATTCTAATGTTTTTGTACGCAGGGAACAGGACTGACTACGACAAAGTACGCCATTAAGACTCTGACAGTCTGCACTACTGTCAGTGACTTGGCATGCGAGGAGTTGGTGAAATCTGATAAAAGTGAGGAGTGATTGACGTGTTAGCATTAACAAGCTCCTTCATTAGTCTATGAATAATATATGAAGGCTGACCTCAAATGCAAATTTAAATGAAGTGTGTATGTGTGTAGTACACACTTTAGCTGCTGATTTTAGGTCAATACATTGGTATTATTTTATTCTGCTCCTGTTTATGATTCATAATTTGTACTACACAGACCTGTCCATTTTACGTCATTTGCTGAGTTCCAGCTGTGATGAGATGGTTTCAGGAAATGCAGCTTTGTGCTTGGCCCATTGCTTGGAACTGGAAGGAGTTGCCACCTGCCTGCTGGGCACCAATATTGTGCTGCTACTGCTGCAGCATGCTGCAGGAGACACTGAGAGAACAGCTGTGCAGAAAAATGCAGCGATTGCTCTTGGAAAACTGTGTAGATCTGAACCAAGGTACTTTCTCAACATACTCTATAAACTACAAGATTTTAATTATATTCTAATAACTAGCCTGTAGCATTATTAGACTTGATGAAATGCCATACACACAGCTGAATGTGATTAATTAAGCTCTTGTAAGAAGGTTAACTTCAAGCAAAGGAATGACTCTCGGCTATAGCTCTACAGTGTACCTGTCCATCATCTACGAACCTATCTATCTCCAGGAATTTAATTCCTCTGTATACAGAACCAATCAAAAGCGTGGATTCACTCACTGAATCAAAATGAAATTTTCTAGCTGTAATGAGATTCAGAATGAACAGGTTGTTTCAGCCTTTACCAGTACTATATTCATATTTTTAGT
>JAVQJG010023458.1:0-33462 GCA_036024015.1 Craterocephalus amniculus
TTTAGAAACTCCAAACACAACATTATCAGTGGCCCTTCAAAGATTAGTGGATTTGATCAAAAAGGCTGGCGCTGGCTGGCAACTTATCCAGAATTCTCTGGCGGGGAAAGAGTTAACACAGTACCTTGTAATAAAAGACTACACCATGCAGTCAGCAGCTTGATCACCAAGTGTTCATTCATAGATCAGAGAAAAAGTCTTTGGAATAACAAGACAGAGACTCAGACACTGCATCCCTCTCCCGTGACTCTGCTGGGACTCCGCTCAAAAGTGGCCGAGAGGATGGAGGAGCTTCTCCATCTGCATAAGTTCCAGCAGGCCTGTACACTGGCAATCAGTGCAGCTTGGCTGGATGACAGGGCACCTGATGGCAGAGTGGTATCCGGTAACTCCAGGGCAATCCGAATAGAGAGGGAACTCAGAGCAATGCGAGATCACAGCAGTAGCGGGGGCCTGCTGTCCCTACAGGGATCAGTAGTGCAAATCAGCAGTTGTAATAGAGACGCTGCACAGTCATCACAATCTTCTGCTCCTTGCTAAGGCACAGCTTTTCGCACCATAATGATGTTTTGTTCCTAAAATCAAGCTGCATGAAAATACATATTTGTTTTGTTTAGAAATTGACAAGATCACATTAAAGAATTTGAAAATAAATCAACACTTTCAGACAAACTGTGACTGTTATGTGCAAATGATTAAATATACCTCTATGAAAATATTTGTAATTCACAAACTGGTGGTAATTTGTTTCCCTAACACAGACACAAAAAAGCAAAGACTGGGTAAATACTGAAGACATATAATTTCATTCATCTCACCAAAGCAATATCTTGTTCCAGTGAATAGATCCTCCATCATCCCAGACATTACTGATACAGGTGGTTGATGTACTGATGATTTTTTGCAGCTTTTGCAACTAGCTTACTGGGCAAACGGCTCTCTGGATGTGGCATCTTTGCCATGTGTCCAGTGAAAAGTGACAGGAAGCATAGTATAAAAACCCAGTTTTTAAAATGGACATCAGCTGTCTCAATAATTTGATTTGAATTTGATTTCTAAATGAAATATTTACTGTAGTCTCAAAGCAAATGTGCAGAAAATGTATTGTCCGCTTCCAGTCTCACAGTAACATGAAATATAGTCTTGAATCAATACTAGCAGGCTTCTCCCTACTTAACCCCAAGCTTTTGATGTACCTCACATCGGTCTTCACTTGCAATTATCTTCTTCAGTCTATTTCTTTCCTTATCAATTTACAAAACCGGTCCTCATTTCAAGCTACATTATGAAATAATAATGTTTTATCCAATTTATCTGATAGCTGATATGCTTTATCTGATAAATTCGACAACTTTTTAGAAAAACAAAGCTGTTAAAACTCTATCAGTCACTCTACCACATCCTCAGTGAGTGTGCACGCTACACAGCGTTGTGTTCTGCATATTAATGAAAGACATAATAGTTAATCAATACTTCTTTTAAAATACATTAAATGCATTTTAAAGCCTTTTAATTGGACATCTAAAGTTCCAGACTAAGTTCCAGAGAAATCCTTAAGTTCTGGTGGTATGTAAAAATCCCTCATCCCTCATCTGCAGGTTGCATTCAAATTCTACTTGTGGGCTGGTGTAAACAATGTGCCAGTTCGACTGGATTAGCCCTTGCTTGTCCCAGTATGAAGATTTAAGTAACAAAATGTGCCCTAGATCACTTTTAATCTTCAATTTGACCATGGTTTCAAGCATGTGCAAATGAAATGAAGGAGTACTAACATTTTTATCTAATTGACAGCTTCTGTTTCTAACAGAATAGGCTTGAAATTATTCTGTAGCCGTACACAGTGAGGTACAGACAAAAAAATTGTACACAGTGAATGAGTCCTGTTTATTGTACCAGTGATATTAAAACATGTCTTGTACCTCCTGTGAAGACAGAATCCTGCTGTATCTTTCCATCTGCTTTGGGATTGCATTGTAATAAATGAGGTCATTTTAGCTCTATTCAAATAGGGCAATGAATTCAGATGTCATAATTCATGTCCCTTCTTCCATTCCCTGCCTCATAGCTTCCTACTCCTACAACAATCCCCAAACAATCTCACTCACCCGCCTCCAGTCTCCCAGAATCTAATCCTTCTGCTTGTCCCCTCCAGCCAAAGTGTCGTCCATGTCTGCCTGACCAACTCCCACTCCTTCTTTGCCTCCCTCCCCTTCCATCCTTCCGTCTTGCTGCATCCCTGCAGCCCCTAGGCCTGGCAAAGGATTTTTGCTCTGACTAAAAGGGGAATCTATTTCCCATCTTTGCAGTCTTAGCTAGTTATCATATCCTGCTGACTCTTGGAGTTATGCCTTGAGGAAAAGTTTAAGCTAAAATCCATATTTGGACAACTAAAATGCCCCCCTTTGCATTTACATCGTAGTGGAGCCTGAAAGATAACCAATCGCTCTAAGAAAGCATCAATGGAATATGTAATTTGGTGAAGGTGCTGGAGTCAATTGCAAGTGTACTGAAATAGACAAGCAATAGCAAAGACATTTATTTCTACAGGCTGTGGTAGGAGACTTTAAAACAGACTATTTCTAGTTTTTATTATGTTTTCATGTAACGAAGAATTAATCAATGCAATTTGTGTTCTTCTTTCCGATGGTAAAGAGCGTGTTCCTCAGTTTTTTTGCCCAGCTTACAAGCACATATTTATAGCTAAACACATTTCATGTGTGAACCAATCAAAGGGCATGTTTAAAGGAAAGAAAATACATCACAATCTGCCATTGGACTCTTTTGATCATTCATGCTCCCAACATGGAAAAAAACAAACAAACTAAAGAATAACCATAAAAGTCACATTTTTCATGTGTAAAAAACTCTTGTAGTTAGAAAATGTTGCACTGGTTTTTTTTTAATGTTCTTGTTAACTGAAAAGTCCAGCACAGTTTTTTTTTCCTCTATTTCATTTTTTTTACT
The DNA here is from genome assembly GCA_036024015.1 of Craterocephalus amniculus. NCBI lineage: Eukaryota > Metazoa > Chordata > Actinopteri > Atheriniformes > Atherinidae > Craterocephalus > Craterocephalus amniculus. The sequence continues at coordinate 2,965 of JAVQJG010023458.1, forward strand.
TTATACTATGTGAGTCTTTTCGATTTAGTAATGTGGTTGTGCTGCTGGGAGAAAGAAACCCAAAACAAAACAAAAACAAAGCATAACAAAACACTAGTCTCTCTGAACTCTAATAATCATTATTCTGTTGTAAATCCAAGAGTTGCATTACTGTGGTGAGAAAAGTATGATGGCCTGAGATGATGGGAAGATGAACAGGTTTCAGGAAACATTGTGAAGCCCACTGATGGTATTATGGTGTTGATAGCTCTTACCTAAGCTCTAAAAGCATTTCTTTTCTTTTCTGTTTGCTAGAAAAGTGGTTGAATGGTAGAAAGCGCAGAGCCCAGTTGTATTGATCGGGGCGGACTAGTATCGCAGAGACAGGCCTGTTCTGCTGTATCAGTGCTTTCCTGACTTTTACGAGAGGAGCGGGTGTGTGTGTGGGGGGGTGGGGTGAAGAGTGAGGCAGCACGTGCATTGTAAGGAGTCATCTTTCTGTTGTGGATCGGTGGTAAGTAGCCATTAGTAAACTGATCTTTGGATGAGGAAATTTAATGGTCTCCTAACTGTATTTACAAGCCATTCAATTTGATAAAGGGTGTGATCTCCAGTGATTCATTACATGCTGCTCTGCTTCACTTCTAGCAATCAAATTCAGGAATCCATCAGCATTTTCAATCATTTGTTTTGCCTTTGCTATTTTTTTAAATTCTTTGATCAGCTCTCATCAGCATAAAAATGAAAAGGCACATCTACTAACATATTGTAATACTTGCACAATGACGCTTGTCCCGAACAATCTCCTCAGAGCTCTGTTTTGTTCCTCTTGTTTGCCTTATTTAGGTCTTCTCAAGAATCCTTTTTAGTTAAATTGCGAAAATATTGTCTAGCTTTCCGCTGGGTTGCACATCAGAAGCTTGGGAAAGGGAATATTAAAATATGGAGATAGGAAGAAGCTCACTGGGGCTACTGATTAGTGCACCAATCACTGTCATCAAAATTCATTTGGTGGTGACAGATTTGTAAAATGAAACCTCTGTCTGATTGATAACGATAATAAGCACCATAATAATTTGATTCATACTGTCAATGGCTTTGACCCCCCGTGATGCTTGTTTTGTCATGTTCACATCCACATTCGCATGAATAATAATTGTTTCCATATTAACACAATAATACAATACTGCTTCTGTCCAGTTGCCAGTTGACAATTGTTCACTGTTGTTGTTTTATACTCTACTTATTTCAAACTTTTGACTGATACCTGCTTTTTGCTTGTCTTAAAGCACAGAGTTTGATGTCGTAATTACCTTACGAAATTATCTGTGGAAAAAATATACACTCGCAAGTTCTCAAACATGGATTGTTGCATTATTTTATATTGAACTGTAAAATATGTAGAACAGTATCATTTAGCGTGGTGGTGTTTAAGCTGTCATAAACCTTATGATGCAACATGAATTATATGGCACTTTTCTCATAGTTTATTCTTTTCTGCTTCTGCCAATCTACACATACTTATTATTTATGTCAATAACCTTTCCCTTTTTATATATTCATACCATATGTAATCCTCAGAACAATTGTGCAAAAGACTATTCAATATTTAAAGGTATTTAATATTTGATACTATTTTCTGACTTTTGGAGAGTGAACTGTAGCAGGCCAGCAGTAATTGGAAGCTGATGAATTTTGAGCTGTACCATCTACCAATGAAGCACCATCAAACACAAAGAAAAGTTAACTGGAAAGTGTGTTTCCAATGGAAATATGTTTCTTGATATTAACACAACGCCATTTGCTTTCTCGCTGTTTTTCAGCATCCCCATCGCCGTGTAACCTTTTCCACCACCAACCCCGTGCAGGACCTGCAGGATGCCTCTCAGCACAGCTACTACGACAGCGGCTTAGAGGAATCGGAGACTCCCAGCAGCAAGTCATCATCTGGTCCTCGCATCGGACCCCTGACCTTGCCTGAGGACCACTATGAGAGAACCACTCCAGACGGCAGCATTGGAGAAACCGAACATCCAGAAAACGGTACAATGACAATCCTCCCCATTTGGGGTTTGTTTTTATGAATATTAATTCATATGTAAATGATCTTAACAAGCTCCTATGAGGATGTGAAGTGTTACTGGCAATGGAGGCACCTGGGAGAGATTTATCCGTGCAGTGTGGCTGTTTTACAGTAGAGACATTGTGGCAACTGTGACGTTGACCCGCTGTGTTTTTGGATGACTGTGTGAAATGTTATTGGGTTTTAAGCAAATCTCCTCTTGTTTGTGTAGGTGTATGTGTGTGGCACTGTGGCCAGAGTAAGCAGTGCCTCCATCCCCCTCATCAGCAGCTCCTCTGTCAGACATCCTTAATGACCCTCTCTCACAAGTGTGCTAATTAAAAAGCCCAACTAATGGAGCATTTGCCCTCTAAATAAATCTGAACCATGACATCTGTGCAGACAACACTGTGTTTGCTCGGAGCCCTTGCTCGCCTGTAGGTGGACGCAGGTTACACAGCAGCCTAGTCTGCAGATGCCATAATTTCTTTGCACAGTAATCCATCCACAGGCTGATGGTCTCAGCAGAGGTCCATTTTTAGGATAATCACAGCGCTAACTTATTTCTACAAACTGTGCATCATAATAACAATGTTGCTACACTGAACTGCCAAATATAATCCATTACCTGTTTTGTAGTACGCTATGAAAAGTAATTCACACGGTGCATTTGTAATTCAACAAAGTATTTCACATTGCACCGCTCTCTGAATTAGATGTTTTTTTCCTCAGTGATATTTTGCTGTTACCTAAGAACGCCTCACCCTTCTCATTATGTTTGCATATCATTAGCTCGTTGCATGAATGTGGCTTTATCTCAACAGCATGCAGGGCTTTACTTTTCATACAGGAGGTATGGATTTTAAGGATAAGTCTTTCAAAGTCTTATATCAGCAAGGAGTCGATAAAATTGCTGCTCAGCATCAATGCTGATGTTGTCACACTGTGGTAGAAAAGAATAGACATTTATCCATTGTTAGTGCATATGGGGAGTGCAAAGACAATTTTTTCTAAAGTGAGGAACAATGACAGCCTTCTTATGGGATGATAGGCTGAAATGTGTCATCATCGTGCCAGAACAGCAGATGACAGCATCCCATTATTAGTATAGCATCTTGCATTGAGGTGCATTGCCTGTTTACTTGACAATTGCATTGGGGTTCATTAGTTAATTTATTCATCTCTATTGTAAATGTTTGTTTGAGTCAATTAGTGGCATCATGCTTCAAGAATGGAGCCAATGGTGGATGTGCAGGAGAGGATAAGTCTTGCCAGCAAGGCCTTTCCCTCAGCCCCTGTGGAGGTCAGATATTGCTTCACATGCCGTTAAGTAGGTTTAGTCATTCCAAACACAGGCTTGTTGGTCACCAAGGAGTCAGTAGCTGAGCATTTCCATTTTTTACATAGCGCTTAGGATGTGAAATACATGTATTTCCCTCTCCTATGTTTTCTTTGTTGTGGTTGTTTACTTTGTTATTCCCATCTGACGAACATTGTACTGGTTTTTTTATCTTTTTTTGTGGAGCAGAGTGCTCTTTGTTGTCATCAGCAGGAGATCAAGATTGTGAGCGGAGATGGAGCAGTTAAAGAATGAAAAGGTGGCACAAGAAGTGGGAGATGTGAGATTGCGACAGGGAGCAGGGACTCAAAGCCTCTGACAAAGAAACGGAGCTCACAGGATGAGCACATAGGGCAGAGGGGGTGCAAAGATGAACTACTAGCCATGGATGGAGCCAATTAAAATATGATTCCCACTTCAGGGAAAAAAACAGCAAGCCCACATAAAATGAGAGATTAGACAGAAAAATCAAATGAGACAGAGGAATTCCTCCCCAGCTCCACCTGAATAGTGACATGAAGTATTTTTTTGAGCAACTGGGTGACAGTGTGACAGGTTGTACCGCTGCACAGCTTTATTCATTGCAGTAAAGATGACTGACAGGCATAAAATGGGGAGGTGAGCATAATATGTCACTCCATTTAAGTTGGATAAAAAGCAATGTACGAACCCCAGACTGTCAGCGTTTGCATCACTGGGCCCCAGAAATATCGACATGGATGTATCTTTTTGTCATAACAGTGGAAATTTGACACTAGCGAATCTAAATTTTTGGAGATTTCCACTGGCCTGCAGGAGAAGATGATTTGATTCCGAATCCATCTCAGTTTGGCTTTTTAATAAAATGATAGCAGTTACAGATAGCGGAGGTGTCTTCGTCTCAATGGTCTGAGTAGTTCCTTTATCTTTGGCCAGCATCTATGACAAATATTATTTCTGGAAGTGGTTTATTAACTGAATATGTTATTCGTTATGAGTTCATCTCTATCCATAGGGGATTTTCTGTGGCAGAGGTAGTTCTGTGTTTGCTGTCATTTGAAGACTATTGCACACTTGCATAATGTGACCTTGGTATTTTTTACTGGTGAACTCATAAGAGGAATATGCGTCTGTGTATGTGTGTGGTCTGGAACAGCTTCCCAACTTCACCGATGTAGACATCAACAATTTCAGCTATGGTTCTTGGCTCGAGAAGTAAGAGTAAACTGCTGTAAACTACAGCAATAAAATTTCTGAAATATGACAGGTATGCTGCCTGATCTGCAGCAGTTAATTTCTGGAGTTCCTTTTTTGTGTGTGTGTGCGTGTATGTGTGTGAGTGTGTGCCTGAACAGCTGCTCCCTTCCTCCCACTTTTCCTAATTCTTATCTCCAGGCTGTTAGAGTGCACTTCATTTCAGTCTGCCCGTGTTTATTTTCCACTCTTATTTGCACGCATGTTGCTTTGAAAACTGTGGGCATTGGACGCACGCCTGTACGTGTGTATGTGCACCCCTGCATGCATTTGCGTGTTTATTATTTGCAGTGGAGGGTGTTGCATCACAACCTAAATCTGTAAATCATTTTGATTACAGTGCTATTTTACTTTAATAGACTCTCATCATAATCAGTGAGCTCTGTAATTCCCTTTAAATTGATTGCTTCACACAGCATGAAAACTGCTTATCTTATGTATCTGGTTGCTGTCAGATGCAAGATTTGTCATGCCCAGGGAAATCAGACCGACAACATTCCGTCCCATCTGTCCATCTACTGTTTTCTGGGGAGATTTTGAAAAGAAATTGTACCAAATTTATACTTTTTTAGCATCATTTGTAAGAAATGCAATTCCACACTCCCGAATTTACATCAGTATCAAAAGGATTGGTGTTACAAGGTGATCAGACAGCATCAGTTTTCTTTTATGCCAGAGTTGATTTGATTTAATGCCATGTAGTTTTTTAATTGCCTCTGTCAATTATGTATTAAAAGGAATACTCTGATGACACCCCCTCCTTTTATACAACATTGTTGTTAACCCAGGCCTGTAAGGGAATTTTGGTCACTAGAACACATTTGGAGTCACATAACACACAACATGAATAGCTTAGTTTAACCTCCTGCTGCCCCAGAACTTTGTGTATGAGTCATCCAGCACCCATGATGCCCCTCTTCTTTATTCCCGGGTGGCTTGCTGGACCAAAAGTCCCGTCATGTCAAGTTTAACCTCGACATTAATCAATCTTCCTGGGATCAGTGGCCAGTCTTGCCGGCTGTGATGTGAGCACTAGCAATGATACAGGTGTATTGAAGACAGGTACTAACATGGACTCCCACTCGCACACATGCAAAACTCAATCCACCACAGATGGAGGAATTTTGATGTGGCCGCTCGCCCAGCATGAGGTCTCTCCCTGTGTCTTCGTCTGTGCGAACTCATTGCCATATGGGCTTTTGAGAACGGTGAGATAAAATAGAATAAATGGCATTTGCATGATAATGAGGTTCTTTAGTAATGCCGTCTGATTTCCTCTGCCTTAGGTCCCGCAGATGATGCTTGTAGCGTCATACATTTGTCCCGTTTTCACTCCCATCAGGGAATTTTTCTCTCCTTTCAGTGCTTGCCATAATCAGAATCAGACAGGGTGCTCCTATTCTAGCCAGTACTCTATTAGCATTATGAGGTTCCTGTGAGGATCTACTTTGTGTGTTCAGAATGTGAGGAATTATTTTAACAAATACACTTAAAGTAAGACATTGTATAGTCAGAGCGGGAGAACTTAATGGGCCTTGTTTTTCTCCATGACTGCCAGCTTGGGTCACTGCTGGGGTGCCATTACAGCATGTTGATGCAGGGTAGAGGGCTTCCTCAAACAGTAGGCACTCGGCCTTGTCAGTTTGACTGGCTGTTTGCACTATGGAGTGAATTAGTCTATGTAATCCTGGAACACTGACATGACCAAAGCCAATCACTGCTGGAGCTGCCACCACCTAGAGAAAGGACAGGTCATGCAACTGGCTGTTTCTTTGAGGCTTCTTCTGGTTCTTAGAAATGGTCCCCTCAGGCAAAATGCCATGAATAATACTTCAGTGATCCTGCGCTTATTCTAGCATTATGCTTTGCTCACATGAGCTGCCACTGTTTGCTACCACCCGATTGTTTGTAACAGAGCAAATAGGTCACTGGAATAGCCTAACTAGAGCAGAATTAAGTCCTTGACACCATGAACAGTGGTAAACTACAGTCCTTTTACAAATTACTTCATGGGACAATGACGCTGAATGGATGATGTGTCAATGTGTCATTGTTTTAAATGTGTCTCCATTCAGCTAATTTGAAGTAGAAACTGTGTTTTCGCTTGCATGGTCACCAACAATGACATGAAGGACCCAAGCCATCTTTGGCCATACACATTACAGTAGTTGTCAAATGGCAGCAGATGGGCCAGACCTTTGAAAGGCGCTTTGTGACATGCTATCACATCTCAGACCATTAACTACAGCAAAGTATGGAATTGGCTTATTGTCTTACAGAGTGAACTGAATTATTGTGTGTCAGAGATTGCAGCCACATGAGAAATTGAAATGGAACTAGAGTAGAAGCCCCATTATCCCAATAAATCTCCCCTTCTCATTTCATTTCATACCATCTTTTACACATGAAAGTGATTTCTCTGCGGTTTCATCACTGTGTCCAGCTGACTTTAAGACTGTGATAACATCACTGATAAAAGGATGTTTTTGTCTGAACTTGAAATTTATTTTGGGCTTTCTTGCAGTCTTAATATTTGTCAGTGTTTGTTCTTTTTTTGTTGCAATATTATTATTAATGTTTTCAACTTTGAGTCTTGGACTTGGCCGCTTTCTTTATTGTTGTCTTCTGGGATACGACTTCTTTAAAAATGAAAAAGAGGACGACAGTTTTATGAAGATGTTAAAGCACAAATAGATATCTGAATTAAAAAGGAGAAAAAAACAGACGAGGGCATAAAAATCACAAGAAATTAAGCTGAACATGTTTAAATTGTTTCCTAACAACACATTCCTCTGCATTGTCACTTTTGTTAAGCCTTTCACAAGCTACACATTTCTTATCCAACTGTAACACGGATGGAAAATTGGAAAAAGGGTTCAGAATTGCGGACAGAAAGAAAAGTACATGCATATAAGCCCACATTAGGCTCCATAAATAGTGCTTTTAACACCATGCAGCTACTGAACATGTCCGGTGTTAACACTAAGCCTGTAAAATGAATGAGTGAGCCAGTATGCCTAAGCCAGTATCCCTAAGCTTTAGATGTGCTCATGTATTACGCTAACAAAAGTGGATGGCTCTCTGTACTTTGGCAAAAATTGGATAGTACCCTCTCTGCTCTTGCCATGCCAGTAAGTCTTGGCAGCAGCGTGCTGAAGCAGCAGGTTTGGAGGTGGTAATGTGTGTGTAAATTTGGGCTTGAAAGTACTAGATTATAAAGACACATGGAATAAAATTTCTTTTATCAGCCTGCTGCTGCTCAGATCCACAGGAGATGCTTCTTTTAGCTGAGTATGCACCAGAAGGTCCAGGGGATCTTAGGTTGAAACTTTAAGGATAATTATGGAGGCATAAATAGAAAGTGGAGGTAGAGCTCTGTTGCTCTCTGTGGGTCTTACCCGGTCTCACCCCAGATGTGATTTGTAGAGCAGGTAGAGCGTTGTGCATCTGGGAGGCTAGCTGGCTGGGGGCCAGTTCCACTTCAACCTCACTTGGTCGGGCAGCTCGAGCCAGCGTCAGAGGAAGGCCCTGGGGTCATCTCTCCATCATAGTGTGAGCCGCAGAACCTCCCTCTAACTAGTGTTCTGCCCTTCAATGATGGATGGCACTTGAGGGACTGGAATTGTACTGTATGCGTCTGACATGCATTTCTTTATTTCCAGAGAGTCTCCAAGGAATGGGGCCGCTCTGGCTTTAAGGCTTTCTTGCAAATATCTCAGAATTCACTGCAGTTTAAGGACCTTACAAACTCAGTGAGGACTAGATCCAGTCAAACAAAAAAACGTCCTCCTAAAAAAATGAAAAGTAAAAGTACTTTTTTTATTTTCTTTCCCTTCCTCTTCTCCCATCTGTGAAAGAATCAGCAGTTGATCTGCAGTTTTGTGTTAACATAGTTTATAATTCAGTCAATAGTCCACATTCCTTCAACTAAATAAAAAATACTTTTCTTCACGGCCAAGCATGTTACAATGTTACGCATTTAGGTGACATATCTGGCATTTTACTGGCCTGTTGCATTGAAAAAAACATTGTTCTTCACTTGGGGTTAACAAGAGTTTTTGATCGATGCAGCATTTCACCAATTCTAAAAATGTCTGGCATCCTTTTATAACTTTAAAGCTTAGACTCTGAATTATCCTTTAAAGTATTTTTTCTTAATTCTGCAGAAAAATTACTTTTCTTCCTTCTTTTTTCCCCATTTTCCCTTTGGGTGGCTCTCTTTCAGATGGTCATGCCATGTGCAAGGCCTCAAAACTTGTCACTTATCCTGATGAGCTGTCGACTGAAAAGTTGTCTAGCCTGGAGAAAGGCTAGCCATGAAACATATTGCCACCACAGGCCCTGGAAAAACAGATGGCAAGAGAAGACACATAAATTTGAAAAAAAAAAACTAAATGGAAGGAGAAAAAAAAGAATAAACAAACAACACCAATGTTTAATCTTGTTGTGTGTTTGATTCCCACCCCATTGCTCTTATTGCTTTGCTTTGGTCTCAGTTGATTATCACTGTACAGCTCGCATAAGCCATATTCACATAGCAGAGCAAACCATATTGAAAAAGAGCCGTGTTGTTAAAGCATAACTATTTGAAGTCTCAGCATTTTGCTAAAAAAAGGAGTCAAACGTCTAAACTGACCCAGACAACTGTTGTTTGCCTGACCCCATTTGCACATAAGTACATAAAAAATTGATGTTACCATCTCATAATGTAGTTTTTATTCAGTCAGTGTGTGACATTCATAATTAAACATTTATATTGCTGTCCTAACGCTCCTTTAATACTCAGGAAAGCATCAAAGTGCAGGTGTGGTCTTCACTGGTCACTAATGTTCTTTGGTGTTTCCACCTCTTCCCCAAAATCTGTTTCATTTTAGATTTGTACTTAATTATTTTGCATTGGAGAATATGAACAACATCAAAGAAAATTAACGTTAACCGTTCCAAACCAAATACTTAGAATTGAAAGCAAAAGATTGGTAAGAAAAACTGGAGGGGTTCCTGCTGGCCTCAAAAGCCGCCTTGATGACCCACTGCTGCCTTTTGTGTTTGTCTTCAAATTCATATTTTTAAAGGCTAAAATTTACAGTTTCCCTCAAAATTATACATTCAAGGGTATTCTTGATCCCAAGTGCTATTTTCCCCTTTCCCTAATCAAAGCCTTGACAGAAAAGCTATTGCCTGGCAGAGAGCATAGTGGGTGCATCAGCATAGAGAGATTGCTGCTCTTCTTTTCCTGTTGCCTCTCCGCGACAAAAAAGGCAATTTTCATATTCCATCATGTTGTAAATTTGAATTGTCCTGCTCCAAATACATAGCTGCATTGTTCAGAGCATTGTGGGAACAGAGCTTTCCATCCGACCGTGTTAGTGTGCTGACTTTCCCAGAGAATTGTTAGTCATGCAGCAACTCTCTATCTGCAGTAAATGGTCAAATAAAGCTTTGCCTCTCCAGGGTGGTTATTTAGCCGCTGCATGGGCTGCTTACATGAGGCTAAAGATCGGATTTTCTAAGATTATGTTGATATTTGTCCGTATTGGGCATGGAAATTATCTACCTCCTGTGACAGTATTATCTAGATCTGCGCTTCGTATTAATTTAACCACAGTTATCTCTTTGGATCAGTTGTGCTGATGCATGCATTCCAGCTGTAATACATCCAGACCACACAGTAGTGTGATATAAATCTGAGCCTGACCACTTGGTTTCTGCTTGAAGGATGTGATATATGACCAAATGATAAAAGCTGTCATGGGAACAGCACGGCCACAGGCGAGATTGTGTCGCCCAGAAGAGTCGGAAAATATGGTGCTTCATAGCAGACCGACTCTTTGAAACTACGTTTACCACTCCTATGTTCTGTTCAAAATCCTGAGAAAGGTTTTGGGTAATTAGAAACTAATGTTAGCGCTCCCAATGTTGCACATAGCAGGCTGTGGAGATCAAAGGCAGAATTAGCAACGAGATAATGTCTCGATCGAAAGGGGAGGAAGAACAACAAATGGATCATGGAAGACTTCCATTTAACATGTCAATAAGATCAGTAAGCAAAAGATGGTGAGCATGAAAGGCATGCATAGGAATATACTCTTGGGGAAAATCCTGGGAGGAAAATCATTTAGTCTTTGATAAGATGAGATGGAGATCACATATAAGGAAGACTTTTATTTTTTTTTTTTTAAATGAAGAAAATCAAATTGCCAATGTCATTCCTTGGTGTGATAGAACCATTACATTCCTTTCAACTTTCTGGGTACGTAACATGACAAAAGCACAGAACTGCAAATGCCTCAAGGAAAATTCACTTCAAGGAAATAAAAATGCTTAAATACAACAATCAGTAACAGAACAGACTGAAGACTGAATCCTCAGATTTCCTTTCAGCTTTTGCTAAATGAAACAGCACCTACCTAGAATGGGAAAGCACTGAGAAGTGTTGCTGTAAAAGGGCTACAGAAAGGAAGGGCCTAAAGCAGGCAGAAAGCTTGAAAAGCAAGGACAAAGAAAAAGACATTCAGACGAGATTTGGGTCCTGGATATGAAATCGGCTTTAAGTATCATGATCCCCATCAAATTGGTCTTAAAACTATATATAGACTTCAGGTACCTTAACTTGTATTTCACATCCAATCATAGATCTGCCTTTACTACCAGCAGTCTCTTGTATGTTTTACAACTGATCTGTGTGGAAAATCATCCATGAACATCCACACTAGATTTCCCAAAGCAAAGTTTATATCAATTTAAAATGTAATGCTCTTTTCATCCTTAATCCCTTGATACCTAGTGCCTCAAATTTTTGCAACGAACCACTTCCAGGCTTTTTGCATTTTCTTTACTATATATTCCATTAACTTAATCTGTTTATTTATTTATTAATTTAATTTAAAACAATCTTATTTGTGTATTCATTTCTATATTGTATAATACTCAAATTATTGATTTTAAGTTTAATTCATGCCAGTCTTTTTCCTTTTGTTGTTTTTCTTTTTTTTTTTCCCATTTATTTATGTTGCTTTTATATGATTGCAAAAAGATGTATAGAGGGTCAACTTGCGCCAAAAAATTATTATGAACTTGGTATGGGGAAAAGAAGCAATATAGTGTCCAGTTACAATCTCACACCACAGGGATTCAGTCTACATTTCCTTGAGCTTTCTAATTAAATTACACAGAAAAATTTAATGGGAAATACAAGGTTTCCTATTTCAGGAGTGCGAGAAACACAGACAGGAAGAAGCACAATGGGCTTAAATGTGATTATAGAGGCAAGTGTAAATATATTAGATGACGGTGAAATCTGTACGCCAAAAAAAAAAAAAAAATGTAAAGAAAATACTCAACATGTAGCCTTTTCTATAATTGTATCCCTCTTACACCTCTCACCTTTCTGTGGTGTTACATGACAATGCTAAGTGATGAGAAGAATAAGAACATATACAGTATGTTGTTTATAAATTGATCATTCATTTTCAGTATCATTTAAAACATAAGAAGTAGAAGATGCTCTTCACAATACATTTTAATCCTAATCAAGTTCTGTTTAATTTTAAACCTTCATCAAGCCTGCCACAATAAAGAATTAAATGAACAGCATTAATAAAATACCTGCTCTAGCCTGAAGAGCACATGCAAATTTTTCCATTTATAGGGAAGCATTGATGACTAACTAATGCTATTCATGTTAAAATTCATATTTGAGTCTGTCTCTAGTCCTCTCATAAAGAACAAGGCTGTTTAGCTGTAGTAATGAAAGTTTTTGTGGAAAGTGATGTATGTCTATATTAAAGCATGTATTGTAAATGTTGTCTTTATGCAAACTTTATCCAAATGAAGAAGTTAATCAGAGTCCATTTTCTTGACCACAAAGAATATAAACCAGTATTATTTGAACTGGATTTCACAATGAATATTATAATACTGAAACCTAAATGTTAATGACAAATAACCCCCCTCCCCCAATGGCATGTGCATTGAATCAATATTGTGTTGTTGTGGCCCAGAATGCAATTTCCAGTCAGTAATTGGCCTACAAGTCAAACATATAACAGTAGTCAGGGGCATGAAGCTGCTCTCCATTCATGCATTTCACAAACATCTCCTCGCACCAGTTGAGAAACAATTGCATTACTGAAAAAAGGAACGATATCATCATTTAGCACACTTTACTTCCTGTCCTCTCCTGATTTTTTTGAACCACGTTTATCTGAAGAAGCCTCGTCTATGTGTTGCAGCTTGACAAAGCCTTAGTGTTGGTTGACATATCACACCGCATATCAGCTTCTCAATTGGAGGAGCTGGTGCATAGCGTGATCTGTCAGCAGGTGCTAAGGCTTTGTCAAATGCAGTGATACAAAAGGCAGTCTTCAAATAAAAGAACTCTAATACAAAATGGTGGATGGCGAGAAATCTGACAAGAGGTGCACCAGCACCCACTGAAGCAGCTACAGCATCTTTTTCTGATGTGTCTCTGGCCGACACGTCCACTCATCAACCTTTGTCAGCAAGAGGCTCGCTTGCTCGGAAGCCAAGAATTTAGATCTCACTGAGTCTCTGATGGAGACTTTGACACTTGTGCTTTGAACCAATTCTTTTCCTGCTATCACCTTCTGTGGACAGCTTGACTGAGAATTGATTAACCTGTGTCCAACAAAACATTTAACCTTATGCGCTTTAAGAAGACAGAATTCCCTTTATGGATTATAAAGTGATACACCCTGTTTGTATCTTCCTTTTAGAGACTAAAAGACTTGAGAAGCCATGCTTTTTGGGAGACTTTCCAAAAGAAAGCAGTCTTTAAAATTATTATAAAACAAATATCTATTCAGCAACAAGGGAGCATAGCAATGGTTGATTCCTTTTTATCTCACACATCATTTTCTGTCTTGATAAAGTGACTAAGTTGCTTGCATGTTCTGATGATGAGATATTAAAAGTGCATTTCTACAGCTACAAACACCCCCACCACACACACACACACACACACACACCCCTCCCAATGTTCTTTTGTTTTCTGTTACAATGAACAAGGAAAATGTGCATGTCAACACCATGTTTGTGCACACGAAGCAAGTTTCTTTTTGTTGTAAAAAAAAAGAGTACCCTTCCGCAGGGGGCAAGGAAGGAAAAAATAATGTTTTTGGCTGCTTCTGCATGCGGCTTACTTGAATAACAAGACTTGACATGTCACAGCTAAATAAATACAAAACCCTTGTTGTTTTTCCTCACAGAGGATGACATCCGCAGAATGCATTCACACCCAGTTATTATATTGATACCCACCACAGACTGCTCGGAGATTTCTCCTTTTTTCTGATGTTCCTTGGAACTTCCCTTGTCGTTGACGACATAAACTGTGCACAAGGGACACAAATACACAATTTACACCTATATCCCTCTCCCAAACATTAGTGACCGCATCCCCCGTTATCCCTCCATGAGCTGTGGCTCTCTCATATTTGTTAGTCATCGATCATAGTGGTGCGGCGCGCGCGCTGGAAAGCAGCCGGTGGGGAGAGGCAGCATTTGCAATCAAACAGAGAGGAGCAGTTTGAAATCTCAGGAAGAGGCAGCTTCCCCCATGCCCGTGGGCAGGGGATCAGACGATGAGGAAGCCTGCCTCAGACACTCAACACCTCCCACTGGCACCCTGATGCAAGCAGCATGCAAACCCACCCCTCACATGTATCTGTCAGCCGGCGGGTTAAGCTCTACGTGTACCCCCACTCTGTAACTGCACTGTGGAGTGCATGTTTTGCCGCTGCAGTTAAGGTGCTTTCAGACGCTTTTTTCCTGAGGTCCACTGTGAGTTGCTGCTGTAGTGCTGAAGGTGGGAGAAGGTGGAAAATCTACAGTTTTCTTTTTTAATACTTCTGCTTTAAGCAAGCAGATGGGAATTTCCCTAATGACCGGACAAAAGGGGCAGGTGCATTCTATTTTTTTGAGTGTACAAGGGGAGGATTTTGCCGGGCGGAGAGGAGGAAATGTCATTGAGTCACTACTCTTCAAAACCAAATGACAAGCTCTCAAAGTCCAGTCAGCCTATTTCAGCCACTGGCTTAATAGTCGTTCGGTTAGTCCAGCTTAGCTGTCCATCCATGACATAAAAGACTATAAACTCTAAAAGGTTTGTTCCAGAGAATGAGCAGATTTATTTCAGATATAGGTACAGCAGGTATAAAGGGTAGAGTGTATGTGAAAATACCAATTTTCCCACAGTGCTGTTAGCTGGTTTCCGCCCAAGTTTGACTCATTTGCTTCATCACATCCATATTCAAATAGCAATCATTTCAGCTTGGTGTCGGAATATGTTTTCATTTACAGAGTGGACAGGAGTTCGCCGCAACGTAAGTGGTCTGCACCACAGCTACAGATGGCTAATGGCCACAGCAAAAGGCAGACACAAAAGTATAATTATCAGTATTGATCTATTTTGTGGAAATGGATTTGAGCGCGACGGAAAGGTCAGCCCAAGCAAATGTAAAAACTTGTGCTTTCACGTAAAAGATGCATCCTATCATGACATGCTGAGAACAACACAATAACCTATACATTATTACATGTTGGAGTAACTGCTGTGAGCTAACCTACGAATAGAAATAACTGGATGAAAGGATGATAATAAACACATGTAGCAACACGGCAGGTTGCAGTTGAAGATGGATTTTTTTTTTTTCATCCACGCAATGGTCGGTCAACATCAGGCTCTTTCTTTAAGCAACATTTAAATAACATCAAATGAAATGTGGTTGTAAACAAATAGACAAGGTAATGACCTACTAAAATTGCTGGCAGGAGAGCATGTATGATCCCTCTAGATGACGTGGGATATGCGCTTTGGCACGGATGGAGAAAAACGACATGGGCTTGGCATGCTAAACGTGTATTTAGCTGTCACGGCTGATTTTATGGCCCCTGATGATGACGAACAAGGTTCAGCATGAGCAATTTGGATTCTTGTCACTGTTGCATGGTGTCATTTTTCAAAACATGTTTTCTTTTACCTGGCATTCCTTTTAATAAGTCCAAGTTATCTTGTTTTTTTATAAGCACATTCAACCTGAAGTCAATTACCAGCCTGAAAGTTAGTCAAGATGTGGCAATCAGTTATCCTTAAATTCTTTTTTAACCTGTTCTTTTTGTTGAACTAAAGAGTTTAAAAGAGAAATTTGCGCTTTTCAGCGCCTAAAGTACGAGAGAGGCATGCTTCTATTCATGCATATCGGATCCCTTGCCCTCAATTTCTAATTCATAAAGACAGAAACATGCTCAAATGCGGCATGTGACATGTTTCAGAAAACCTCCATTGAATGTACTTTTTTTGTTTTCCGTACTCTGATTTGTACTGTAGATGTGAAGCTGCGCCGATTATAACAGGGGGCCTCTTGGTGAGGCGTAAACCTCCTGAAAGCTGTGGAGAGGTTTTAATCAAGTGTGAAATCCTTTTGGGGTAGATGCCTACATGGCTGTGCTTGTGCTTAGAAGCACACTCCTCAAACCTCTCTCCGACTCTCTGTGAGCGTCTATTGCAGTCCATTCTGCTGCCGTGATGCACACAGACGGCTCTGTTAGTAGTGCTGAGAAAATGAAACTCTGCTTGCAATCCATGAGACGGTACACATGAACACACAGAGACACACATACATTTCTCACCTTGGTTGTTTGTTATTTTATGTAGCTCCATTTTTTGTTTTCTTGTTCTAAATTAGTTATAAAGGTATTGTCTGTTCATTTGAAAAGAATCTTTGCTGAATGACAATGACCTAGTAAATAAAAGGAATAATTGACTTAAGCATTATGACACAATTAAGCATGAATAAGACAGAACGTTGCTCAGTTGTGAAATAAATGCATTAAATGGCCTAAACATCTAGCTATTTAGGATTACAGGAACAATGAGATTTACTGCAACAATAGCTCAAGCTATGGATTCTTCGTCCAATTTTTATTACTGCCACAAACAAAAGGACAATTGTATTTGGATTACCCGTGAGAAGAAAAAAAAGTAGTTACCAGGAAGGACAATGAAATTTAAAAAAAGAAACTCCATTCTGTCTCTTTTAACAGTAAAGCAGCTGAAAGTCTTAACACATCCGCTGTCTCACTTTGTCTTTTGATTGACTGAAGCCTTCGTGAACCAAATTCAGTTTTTCCACCCTCAAAGGTCTGACATTTTGTGGGCTAATTATCTTGCCGCTGGTCATGAGCACAATACTGATGGCGTGTCTCACAGGCTTACTGTCAAGCTGGCATTCTCTCTATTAACTGTGAACTCTTACAACCGCCTCTGATACGTCATCTCTTGTGGTTGCATCATTCACATGCAGCAACATCTTTCCATTTGTTGTGTGTGTGTGTGTCTGTGTGTATGTGTGCATCACCTAGCTCTCAGCCCTCTTTCTGAATACTTTTTACTCTCGTTCACACTACACCCTGCCGCCGCAGAGTAAGACAGAGCATCTGTGATGGACATGTTCTCTAATGGTGTGGACAGCCTTGTGGCAGTACAGTAATGCATTCATCACAGCAATCAGAACTTTACATGTCGGTGACATCACAGAGAAGCAGATCTTAGTGGTGTGCTCCTCTTGCAGACATTGATCTGGCTGTCCCTGCACGAGTCTGAAGGGATAACGCAGATAAATTGAGTGGTATTTCCATTTAATCTGGGCTATATGTTTAGCTTGTCAACAGGTGTGCCACTTAGCACGTCTGCGTATTTCTGGTGAACAAACACGCCGGTTCTCTAATGCTTTTAGAGGCGTGATATTCTTGAGTGATATCTTAAGCAAAGTTATTTTGGAGCTTTCTCAGCTTGTTCATTAAAATGAGGTCACTGGGTCATAGACCCATTTATTTAATTAGGAACACTTGAATAAAAAATGGATAATAATCAAGGGCAGGGAACTCATTTCAGCACTGTCAATCAATAACTCATCCAGCAATGGGTTTTCTCCCCCAGGGGTTTCAACTAGTCCTTTTGTATCCAAACCCTGCATGTCTCTAGTGTGTGTGGCTGTTGTGTTTTGCCCTTTGTTTTTTTACACACATTTAGTGAATCATGTACAGTATGTAAATTTCATGCAAATAAAAATATATTCTCTGGAATATTTGAGCAATAATATGATTTATTACAAATATGTCAGACAAACTGCAGTCAGACACTTTTAAATGACATAGGCACAGCAGGCTGCCTCTTGCATCTACCACACCAGCTTGTGGACTAGACACACTCTGGCACTCATTACACAGTGCATAGCGACAGCTACATAGCAACTGCAGCTGACTGCTTAGCAACAGCTGCAAAGACCTCAAGGAGGGGAGAGGGTTTCATGGGTTGTTTCAGATGACACCATTTCTGCTTAGAAATGCCATTTATATAACTTTCTTTTCTTCCGATGAATACCGTTCAAGTGTTTATGACTCTGAGGCTCTCTTTGATGGTGCTGCTTCTTCTTATCTGCCCACAGATATCCGCTCCCTCCCTGACGTGGCAATGACCGGAAACTGTACAACCGAGTGCAGCGAATTGGGCCACTCAGACGCCTGCTGGATGCCTGGGCATCCCTCCCCCGTACGCAAGACCAGGAACCCCCCGAAACTCTCCACCTTTGTGCCTTACCAGGAGAGAGGGAGCCTGGGACGCCTTGCCAACGGGAGTGCCAGGCTGGGTGGCGAGGAGCACCGGTCGCGCCTTCCACCGTCCCGCAGTGCCTATTCCAACAGCGGTCACGACGCCAATCAGGACTGCCCCTTAGAGGAGATGCCCCTGAGCGTAGCCTCCGAATTCCCCCCAACGTCCCCTACCGCCCACACTCCGAAACGAGAAATTTACCTGTGAGGA
The DNA here is from genome assembly GCA_036024015.1 of Craterocephalus amniculus. NCBI lineage: Eukaryota > Metazoa > Chordata > Actinopteri > Atheriniformes > Atherinidae > Craterocephalus > Craterocephalus amniculus. Next base: position 21,418 of record JAVQJG010023458.1, read on the forward strand.
ACAAATTCATCTGATCGGTCCACAAATGATGAAAAGATACAAGCACTTCAGAGGGAAGACCAGGCTGTCCATGGGCTAAAGCCAGCAGCCGTTTCATTCGTAACAATAGGCTATGACTCATTCAATCACTGGCATGAACACTTGTTTTCATCATTTCTGACCTAAATTATTAATTCATCAGCATATTAATGAATGATCCCACAAAGTTAGTTGGTGCACTCACTCGTTTATTTATTCAAATTCTCAATGGATCCAATTCAGAAAGATAAAAAGGAAATGCAAATGGAGACAGCTACTTTAGTAGTAACTAATTCTTGTTGTAGTTAGGCAAGTCCCATTCTGTGAAGTGATCTCTTGAATTTGAAAGTTGTGATCAGTGCTCTCGTGCCATTACTAGATATAATTTAATAGACAGCCAGTGCGGCCACGTCAGAAGGCAGAACACTTTTTGACCAGGAAACAAACAAAATGGTCACTCTTAATGTACAGAGCTGTAAATACATTTGAATGGTGTGTTCTACATATATTTTTGTCTGGCATAAGCTGAAAAAAAATGCCTCTGAATTTTAGCATATGGAAGCTTTTCTTTACTGCTGCTGTTTAAACTTGATTGAGACCGTCTCCCGGAGTGGAGCTCGATATTGTGGAAGGCATTTATCTGCTCCACGCAATCACACACACACAAGCACACACACACCTTTGACCCCTAATCATAGTAGAATGGCCTTTACCTCTGTTCCCTGTAGAGCTCTGCCAATGGCAGAGAGAGCTGTGCGGCAGCATTTAAACTGACATTATGTTCCACTGACTCGCAGCACTGTGACCTGTCGTTCATCATGAAAACGGTTGACTTGGCCACAGAACCTCAGGGTCACGATGACCAGACGCAGAGTACTCGCCACACACATTCTGATTGGCTTCTCAATTCAAATGAGATTACACAAATGTACCAGTGTAGAAAGTTCCTCTCTGTTGTGACAATCAGATGGGCTCCTTAACTCGCAATTCGTTCCTCCACAGCTCCTAGTCCTTTCCTCTCACAACCCATAAAACTGATGTAGATCTAATGAATGCCTGAGGAACTGTTTAAATGAAAGGGCACTTGAGTGTTGAGGGCCACTGGAGAGATTGAGTACTTATGGAACTTAATATCGAGCTGATATCAAAGTAGATGGGTGCTCTACATTCAGATTGATAGTTTTTTGAGTATTTTGGTGGTGGATTCAATACACAAGACACAACAATGAGTGAATTAACAATATGGACCTACAGTATAGGATAAATCACATGACTATTTTGAATGAATCTTTGATTTCATGTCAGAAACTAATGTCTGCAAATACAAGTATTGAGCCAGAAAGCAGTAAGATTCAGGCTTGGTTTTCTGCAGCACTTGTTAATTAAGTAAAATTTTCTTTGTATTGAGGACAACATGCTTAATAAGTTATTAAGCATCTTTCCTCCTCTGGCTATTGAACAGAGAATAAAAATAGGGCATGCCCTGGGGATTCGTTTATCTTTACAAAGATTTTCCCAAGTAAATCCGTAGGATATGTATGAAGGACACTTTGTATTAGTCAGTAATTGGATGTTAATGATGACTCCACTAGCCTGCGTTACATCGCAGCGTTAGTAGGTTTCTTTGATTTAAACATCGATTTGATTAGATTTGTAGATACCTTTCACCTCTGCAGAGTATTTCCATAGTGAGATTGTGTCTCTGAGTGAGGGTGAAAGAGCGTAGAATGGACATTTCCTAATTAAGGTGAGTAATGAGTCTTGAGCTGGGGCATGTGTGAGCATAGCCTCAGGACAGGGCGCCCACCAGATAATGCAAATCCACCCACTGAGCTACAATCAGTTAAAAGGGGTAATTTTATCAGCACTTACGACATCATGCCGTCCTTTAAAGCTACGCTTACAATTAAACTGAAAACATATGGAAATTACTGGACATGGCCATGACTAAATAAGCCTGGCGAATATCCTGCCTTTAGGGGGACAAAAGCACATAATGCCATTTTCAAAGCCATTTAGCGACTGAAATAAAATTCAGACAACAAGCCATGATACACTGTGATTATCTCCCAACCACCACACACCCACCTACCCAACCCCCCACACAGCGCCCATCTCAGAGCTTCGGATAGCCGCTTCACCAACCGAGAGCAGCGGGTAAGATCACTGACCTGGAATTAATGACAAAGTGAGAAGGATAGCAATGAGTGATAAAACTAGTGTCACTTAGCCTCAATCACAACTTTATCTATTTGAATGCTTTGACTTGATTCAGATTCACAACTGCTTTGCTTCCACATTTCAAGAGGGGTGTTAAATCTTAACCCCATTCAAGCCTACGTGCTACTTCAGAAAATATGAAATGAGTCCTCTGATTTGTTTCTGATCACAAATAAATGAAGGAAGCAGGGTTAATCTTAGCAGATAAGTCATAACTGTTGTTTTTAATACAAACGGAATGACAGGAGGTTGATCTAAATAGTCTGCAAAACAAAAACAAGCCTGGGCCTATCCACCCCCCCGTCTCTCGAACTACTCTGCTCTGGCCAATAATGACCTCCTGCTGCTCACTTCTGGAAGAATATATCACCAGGTTTGCCCTTTCTTTTGAACTCATGCTGAATGAACTGTGTTTACTTCTCTTCCAAACACAGAGCTCTTCTTCTTGATCAAAGTAAGAGGACTTCACAAAGCACCTAAATACACTCTGAAGTGTGATGAATAATGTTTAATTTGTACTTAACATTGATTTAATGTTGAATTCACTTGAGTATCTTTTGCCTCTGTAGTGTGTATTGTATGGTGATCATTTCTGTGGACAGATGGACAAGTAACCGTAATGAAATTTGGCAAGGGATAAGTTTTTTTTTCTCTCTCACTGATCAAAGACTCTCAGCAAACTGGTTGTGTGAAAAAATAGAGAAGTCTATTGGTGGTGTAGTGTACATAGATCTTCACAACCCCTTGTCTGCTGTTGAGCAGGAAGTGATTTTAGCATGAATTCCAAAGATGATTGGTAGAAACTGTTTACTCGTTTTTATTTTACTTTCTGAAATGTCAGTGCTGGTTCATATTCGAAAAGCCCACTCCCAAATGAACTGAAATTGACTGAACATTTCGATTTTTCACAGTTCATCTAGAACAAAGACAATTGCCTTGAAAATATGTCTTTGTAAGAGAAAATCTAGTTGTTATCCTAATTGTTGGTATATTTATATAGGATAAAATGCTTGTGATGCCATGTTTTTGTACAGTTTTATGTACATACAAGTGAAGCTTTCTAAAAGTTCTGAGAAAAGCCGATGGCATATAAAAATTGTAACATGTTTTCTTGAGATGTGCACATCTTGCCTTGGTTGGATTGACCTTTGCTGAGTCAGTGTGAATGTGGCCGTTCTATGCCTGCACTGTAGTCATTCACCGGCTCTCACCTCCTGAGGACTTAATCAGTTTTTCGTTTGTTGTGAACAGTGGATTGTCTTATCTTACCAGTTTGTTAAAAATCCTGTGTTCTGCTTCGTTCTGTTTCCGCATGTTGACAAATTCTCTTGTAATACTGTAAGTCCTCATGAACTTTGTAATAAAATCACTTCAGGGAAAAAAAAAAAGCTGTCAGTGTTTTCTTTCATTTCCTATGATTATTCATTACTTTTCACTGGTTGGTTGTTGCAGTCTTTTTAAGAGGTTTTGCAGCCTTGGAGCTACATTTTGTAAAATGTGTCTTGCTCTTGTGCTAATTAAGACAAACTAGTATTCTCGTCATGCAGGAACCAGCGCCGCATTTCTGAGTCAGAAAGCCCCAGAATGTTAAGAAAGACCTGTTCAGGGATTGAAATAGGAGAGTCCCAGGACCTATGCTCACCACTTCATCCTTACCAAGTGCCAGAAGTACACAATGCTCCATGATCTTAGCTCAACAAACAACAATTATTCAGAGGACTGATGAGCTGTGCAGTGCACAGGCTTCCTAAAGCTGTGGTTTTGTGGTGTTAATTTTCAGATGTTTCACACCCCTACTTAAAGTCAGATTTTTTCTTTTTTTTCTTTTTGGTTGAAAGCATTTAGAAACGACTCATTGAGTGTCTGGATGTTTATACGCTTGATGCATTCCTGCTACATTTGATTGTTGGTGCATATGCTGTGAGTTTAATTGTCCTAATCCTTGTTGCACAGATTCCACATCATGTAATCATGTGTGAACTACAGTAATGTAAAAATGAGTGATTAAACAGTTTAACAGCCATCCAATACCAACTCTTGGATGCTGCATTTTCCATCTCCATCTCAGTGTTAATGTTATTGTGCCTTTTAATTTCTTACTCCTTTTACTCCGCATTCATAACATTTCAACACAAGACTCATTTTAGGTCTTTAGAATGCTACAAATTTCCTTCCGTGAAATGACTAAATAGGTAGAGGTGAAGATTACCTCATTTTAAAAGGAAGAGGGGCATGGTCTGTTAATTCATCTGAATGATCACTAACACGTTCCACATCATTCAGCCCACTGCCTTGAGTCATCAAATTTTATGTTTCGAAAATCAATATTAAATCAATAATATCAGAGCTGTTTATGTTGAGTTGAACATGGGAAAATGTCGACTGAGATGAGTAAAAAACAGGACAAATCAAAATGGGAAATACTAATCAGAAGGTTTTGTTCTTAAAGGAATACTCAGAATGATGCCTTCATTTGTTTACTCGCCCTCATGCTGATTAACACTTTGGAAAACTTTCTTGATAATTATCATGTACCTAGAGATGTGGGGAGGTTTTCGTTTTGCAGAAATTCCTTTACAGTAATGCTGAACGGCATCCCATTCAAAAAGTCCACAAACACTTGTCAATATTCCTCCATACTGCTTGTCCAATATAATTCAAGTGTCCTGAGTGGGTAGCATCCATAATTTACTTGCAACAACATAATTTTGTATATTTTAAGAGCCCAAACCGTTAGCATGTTGTACTTCCTGGATGTGCGGTGTCGTGATGCTGGATGCATCGGTGGCCACCGCAGCACATCCATGTAGCGTGCATGGATTGCGCAGTATGGAGGAATATTGACAAGTTTTTGTTGACTTTTATAGACCTTTTTTCTCAGATGCCATTTAACATTATTATAGTCGAACTGACGCAAAACGAAAACCTCCCCATATCTCCGACTACATCATGAATACCAAGAAAGTGTTCCAAAGTGTTAATCAGCATGAGGGTGAATATACAAATGAAGTCACAGCATTCTGAGGGTAAAGTATTCCTTCAAATAGGATATAAACTTATCACATGGTTCAGAATATGTGTGATGATACTGATGGTGCACAAAGCATAGCTCACATTACATACATAGGTATTGGAGAAATATATTCTTCCCTCAAGATTATGTTTTTTTCTGTTACTTTATCGATTACTTTGGTATGAACTAAATTTAAGGACCAAACGACCATTGTTGTCCAGTTGCATGCAAGGCTAAAAATACATTATTTAACGTTGTGTGGACACTCAGGTTTTTGTCATTGATGTTTAAACCTATGTAAGAGTCAACCAAATATTTACTTCAAAAAGACACCCTGAGTCTTTTGAACAACTGCAGTGGCCAGCAGAACTGGATTTATTAATTCAAGTGAAAATAAAACCACTCTCTCCCTTGTTCATCTACACTGATTAGTGATATTGTCCTCAGTCATGACTGCCACTGAACACTGCGGCTCTGACTCTATTATGTAAAGATTTCTGTGTAGTCAACTGCCTGTTTTCTTCTTACACAATGTCTGAGTGAACACTTCAAAAACATTATACTGGGTATAAAATGGTAACTCTAACATCTGATTTAATCTGAAAGTGTTAAAGTTAGCTTTTTTTTCACAATATGTAACATTGCATGTGATGATTTACTTGCATAAAAACCACATGAGCAGTAAGCACAATGAGGTTAACATTTTAACAGCATAAAATTGGCAAATCAGAAAGAACAAAGAGTTTGTAGACTAGTTGTCTTTGAGTGCAGGCAAATTTTCAGCTTTTTTGTTTGTTTACAAGGAACTGGAATGGAATATGATTTTGTGAGGGTAGAAATAACATTAAGCACACACACATTCTCTTAAGAGCCTTTAAACCCTTGAATGGTCATTTACACATACACCAGCACAGGCCTTTGTGCACCCAGATCTCCTGAGAATGCATTGCTCTTGGATATGGGTATTGCACTTGGACTTTTGTTCTTGCTGGTCTTATCAGCGGTGCTTAGTGTAGGCTGAGGCAGATGGATGTGCAACATCCTTTCACCCATTGGAAATGTGGGCGAAGGTCTGTCTCAAACCAGAGTTCAAACAGACCCTTAGAGAAACTTTAGCATCTTCCATGTTGTGTCAAGCTCAGGGCAAAAGTATAATGCATGTGTTTCTCTTGGAGAGATGCACAATTTAAACCTTCCTGGACTTGTGAGATTTTTCAGTGCTTTTTCGTGTGAAAGATGGGTCCACTCATTGTATTGCAGAACACCTGAGTCAGATGATTTTCTTACTTTTTGTAGAACTGTTTTGTTTGTTTTATTGGAAAATAGCTTAAGCGGGACTCAGAGGGTTTTAGAACTATTATAGAGTAAATCCGGGTTATTGTAGCTGTGGAAAAATCTGTTTATGGCAAAAAGTAATAAGATGAAACAGCAACTCAGTAAATTATATATAGACAAAAACTACTGTGTATACTTCCTTTAATTGTTTGCATCACTCAAAAAAAATATTGTATGAAAGCAGAAAAGTCAAAACTGCTCCAATTTAGCCTACGACTTTAGCTGAACTTATCTAATTAGCATATCCAAGAGGTGAAAGTGCTGTAAGAGCTTGACAACAACCAACAGACCGCTGCCAAGTTCACTTCCATTTCTCTCCTTGCAAAAACAACTTGCATGAGTGACTTTGCTGAGTTTATCAGCTGTGATGCCAAGCATTAACTTGCTGCTAATTTTAGCTTTCATTGCATCCCATGGAGTGAGAGAAAGCCGATATTATCGATAGAATCTAACATTACCAGCGGACAGGGATTGCTATGATAGAATATGAAGTGTTTGATGTTGCATCTTTGAGCTAAATCACAGTGGGTGATGTGTGTGTTGATTCTCTACTTTCCACAAGGTGTGGGGGGGGGGTACTTGTTTAAATAAAACACAGCTTCTAATCATTTTGACTGAATATTTTTTGTTGCTCACAAATATTTTGTAACCTCAGCAATCCCAATTCAGCTTTTATGTTATATACAATTACAACACTTCCAGTCTTTACTGACTTTTACCCTAAGGAAAGGGGCTACACTTTCTTGTATAAGTCTATTAGACTTGCTTGTTTCACAATTGTGTGGAAAGATGTCATAACTGGCACCTTTCAGGACCCATTTGCTGCTGGGAACTCCTCCAGTGGCAGGTGTGGGGCCTTTGCCTTGTATGTTGAGTTTCTTTCTATCAATTATTAATCCACCTATGTTCTGCTGGAGACTATCTGACTTGAACAATGTGCTGTCTCAGTATTATCTGCTTTTTGACTCCTCGAAGTGTTTTGCTATTCAGTGGAGTCACCTGGAAATGGTGAGAGAGAGAATTGACAACCCTGTAAAGATGAGACCAGGAAGATGATGAATTGAAGATGTTAAATTGAATTAATGATCCCATACATATCTCATGAGCAGCTTGACTTATAATTCAGCTTTGCAGATTATATTAATTTAACATTGTACTGAAATAACATTTAAGCTTGTTTTAATGTTAAAACATGTGGGCATAAAACACAATCAATCAATTAATCACTTAAATTTGATCATCCAACAATGATAACATCTTTCTTTACAAAGATATTTGTACGTGATGTTTTGTGTTGGTTCTAGGTCTTGGAGAAAACACTCTTATTGGCCCAGTTTTTATAAAATCCAAAAAAGCTTTGACAAGAAGCTGAGTAAAATAGCTGTAGGATAGCTTCACTGTTATTGTGGCAGACTTCTTAAAGAGATGAGAGATCAATCAAATTGAATGTAATGATTAGTAGTTGTGAAGCTGGTTGGAAAACTTAGTTAGTCTGTAGGTCGACACTGCTTTTTCTCCAAACCGGTTTGATGTTGGATGTTTGCTGAGCATCTTGCCTTTCAGAACCTCGCAATTTTTGTACAGGCAAAAGGACTGTATGAGGCATACAGGGTCATAATGTTTCTGTGGTGAGGAAGCCTTCCTTTAATCAATGTAGATTTTAATTCCTTTAACTGGTTTTTGACCCTTTCCTGCCTTGCTGCTGGGCATTGGGGGTCCTATTAAAACACTTCTGTGGATGCAGAACATTGGCAAAAAGAAAGAGAAAGAAGTTTAGCACTACACAATGTTTCCAAATAACCAGACTTGAACCTAACCTCACAACCTTAGCTTTCAATTTTACACCCCACCCTTACAGTTGCCTGGTTGACAATAAACAAACAATCAAAAACCAACCGGAAAACTTTATTTGGGATCACTCAGGTAAGCTAAACTCTCAACCTGTTCTTAAAATCTTGTTTAGATACCCTCAAGATACACTTTTTTCGTGATTGGTTTAAATACACCTCACACCAAGAGAGCTATTAAAACATTTGGATTTGAATTTAAAAAGAGCAAAATATCCATCTGGGTATGACACATTTCTTGAAAAAGGTTGACAAATGCTACGTTTTGGATCTCATCAGTTTGGGTCTCACAGTTTGCCTGTAATTGGCTGATTTCTTCCTGTTTACAACTCCAGTTGCAAGCATCCTATACCGTGCACTCACTACAGGGGGAGAACGAGGAGATAGCAGGAATGGCAGAAGAGGAGCCTAAGCCAAGCGCAACAACGGGAAGCAAGAGGAAAAAAAGCTTTTTTGAAAAGGCATTAAATAAAGAGCGTGTGGACATACATGAATCAACATTGGCACAGCATTTCAGAAATGGAAGCATCTTCGCTTCAGTATGTATGTGTGTGTTGATAATGATATTCATTACCTGTGATTCAGCCATGCTGGGCTGAAAAAACTCCTCTCACTCCTACACCTGTTCGTGACAGTGCACTGCACAGGGTTTAGAGGCATGGCTTTGGAACAAGCTCAGAGGAAAAAGGGTGAGTTTTCTCAGTTATTGTTTTTTTCAAATTCTGGTTTTCTCTGACTGTCAGAGAAGATTGTATGCCTGACAAACACTGTTGGTCTGTCAAAGTCCCTGGAATTTCTGTTATGAGCACAAGATGTCTGTTGTCCTTTTGGCATTGGCTGCCCAGAATGCCAATTGCTGCAATATTCAACACAAAGAGCAAACATTATAGACCTTAAGGTAGTTACTGTAGAGGGGGTTGAGGGAAAGTCACAGGATTCACAGCATGAGATCTGAGCTTCATTTTTTTTCTTTTATTTGTTTCCACTCACATTTGATTTTAGTTAACCTTGCTGAATAGTTTGTAAGTAATACTATGTTTTGGTTATGTTTATGCACTGTAATCCAACAGATCAAATCTTTCAGTTCACTTCAATTTAGCTTCTTTAACAATAATATTTTGTACACAGATTAATTTCATGTTAATCTCACAGATGAGAACATTATTGTGCATAAAAATGGTCAAATGTGTGTGCATGCATAACCTGAGGTGTATGGATCAGATTACATTTGTGCACCAATCAGCTCATATGTGCATGTGGGATTTGGAGACTCCTTTCACACAAGAAGATTCTCCACAGTTTTGCAAATAAATGATGCATGCAAGAACACTTTCAACAGCAGAACAGTTCACTGGCCTTTAACCAGATAGGTACTTATCTAAGTGATGCAGTACACCATGGCTGTTATAATGTCCTTTTGAAAATAAAAATGTTTTTAAAAGTTTCTTAAAAGACTCTACAGTCTGTGGAATTCTCAGACAGCCAGGTAGAGCATTCCAAAAGCTGTAGAGCTGCTGTCTAGAAGGCTCTGTCTTCCATTGTCTTTGGCTTTGTTCTGGGGGTGACAAGATGATGACTGTCTGTGGAGTGAAAGTTTCTGGTACCGTACTATAAATATTGATTCCCACAAGAAAGTATGGCTTTCTACACCTGTAAGTTATTTTGAATTTCTTATAAAGCACGGGAAGAGATATATTTATTTGATAGTTTATGGTTTTATGTTATACTTTGTACATGTTGAAACAGATTTAGTCCCACAAATACCTACTTGCAAAAGGTAATGTAACCCTGTCAACATGGTGGACAACTATAAATCTTTATATCCGTCACTCTATGTTCATGAGTTTAAAGGTGTTTATTTTTGTTTCCTAGTAGCCTGTTCAAGAAAAAGTGTTCAATGTGTACAGTAAAACAGTCATTTAGAGTGAAATGTGACAGAAGAACTGACATTTCCCAAAGCACAGTGGATGTGCAGGAAAATGAGCGTTTCTGACTTTTCAAAACCCACAGTGAAGTTCACAGGAAAAAAAAGCATTGAAATATTGGTTTTGCCTTGCTCATGACTGAAATAGAGATATGCCAAGTTTAACAGTAAACTTTCACCTGTTAGTTGTACTGCAGACTTCCACTTCCTGAATCAAGAATTAGTCATGACTGAGATGCAGACTATAATGACGCCAGCTCCAAATGTATTAACTCTCGAGAGCAAACCTTTTTTCCCCTTTATTTCATATGAGGTTTTTAAAGCGGTTATTAAAAAGTAAAGTCAGTGTTTAGAATATTTGCAGCTAGAATTGTTTCTGTTTTACTCTTGAAATTTTCATGTATCCATAGGAACTTTGTATTTGATTGCTTTTGGTAACAATATTCAATTCAATTTCACACTATAGACTTCTGGAACATTGTTGAATATAGACAAAGAAAAATTGCATTGTTGTTGTTTCTTGAAATATGTTTGGGAAAATATGATTTAGAAAATTCTGCAGCTTTACACTGGTCAGGTGTGGTTTTTTTTCACTCAGTTTAGTCTTTGATAGGGTTTGAGTTTAACTCACTGGGATTTGCTTCATTGCCAACATAAAAGTAGTGACCAGTGAAGCATTTCAAAGGAACTCCAACTATTAACACAAGCATTCTTTAATTCTGTATTTTTTTTTCATTTAACTTAACATAATGGTTACTGATGTGAAAATATCAAATTACTCTTAAAATTATATTTATATTTTTTACCTTTTTTTTACCACTGGAACACAAAAAAGTAGTGAATCAGGAAAATCTGACACAATGTTACTTTTTAACATTAGAAAACCGGGCCATTTCTTACTTTCATTGTAAGAAGAAGATCAGGACAAAAATGTGCCCTGTGTACCAGCATTGAGACATAAACAATGTGGAAGCTGTCAGGCTGTTCTAAAATGTGACAAAAGATCTGAAAGATTACATCTGGTGTACTAATCATGTTCATATTGGTCAGATATGATTCTGTAACATGAGCACAACATTTGGGCAATTTATCATTACTTCAAACATCAAATGTGTAAAATTTGACAAGAAAATATGTCTGCCAGCAGGGCCGTAACCAGGATTTTTCAAATACTGAGGTCAAATCTTGCGATACATCTTATTCACCAAAAAAAACGTCCTAATATTGTGACTTTTCATTCATTTTTCGAAATGTGAATGAACAGAGTTAAAATCACAAGCCCAACAAGCAGATGACCATGTAGGTGAACATGTTTATTTTATCCAAAACTGAGTGGTCACAAAAGTATTTATTTCTGTGTTTGTGTGTGTGCGAGTGAGTGAGTGTGAATAGATGAGAGTAAGGGAAGGTGATTTTCCGAAGCTGAGTTTCATTTCAGAGCAGTGGTTCTCTAAGAAATTTTAGAAATGTACTCTCTGTGTCTCAGCTAAGTACCCCCAACCAATACAGAGCTTTTTGGTTGGAAACAGGAGTAAACAGGGGGATCAGCGCCTGTTTGCTCAAATTTGTACAAAAAGAAACACTTTGTACTTTCAAATATAGACATAGACTACTTCAAACATGTTATCAGTTATTGATTATCAAATTTATGGGGATATATGTTAAAAACCTAATTATATCCTTTCCTA
>JAVQJG010023459.1:0-11155 GCA_036024015.1 Craterocephalus amniculus
TGATGGCTGGGCTGATGTTGAACTCCAGATCCACAGTGCGAACCATGGTCACGTAACCATACAGGTACCAGTCTTAATTAGTCAGAACAACCTTAACTGTCCTCTCTTAGGCAGTAACATAATAGCAGAGATCATAAAGATAAAAACAGAAAAGAGACAAGGAGCTGATCTTACTGCTCTCCTTAAAGAGGCTTTAATGGTGCGTTCAGACCAAAATCAGCGAGAGCGTCGGGAGCGTCAGGTTTACATGTTAAGTCTATGTAAATGCGCGTCAAGGCGCGGCCAGCAGTTGAGCAGCGCGTTTTGAGCGTTGGGAGCAGCGCGTTTTGGGCGTTTGAGCGTCGGCTGCTCTCGCTGCTCTCGCCACGCGTCAAGAGCAGCGAAGAGCAGCCGCTGCTCGAGTTGGAAAATCTGAACTTTCGCTGCTTGACGCGGAGCGTCAACTAATCAGCGCAGCTTAGCTTTAGCTTTAGATATGCTACGAAGTAACGTCGGGAAACTTATCTCATTACTTAAGAAACGGAGGACAGACTTATCATGCCCGTCTGTGCCCAGCCTGTCATTTATGACCTTGACAGGAGCAAAAAGGACCGTGTGGAGCAAATAAATCAAGCCGAGCATTACATCCGCCATTGTAGAGAGAGAGAAAAAAAGGAAAACATCCGGCTCCTGCTGAGGAGCATCGAGAGCGTTTGGAGCGTCAAGATCGTTTTGAACTAAAATGTCAAGCGTCTGAGTTACGAGCATTCAGCGTCCAACTTTGAGCAGCAAGAGCGTCTCGCTGCTTTTGGTCTGAACGGGCCATTAGCTTCCTAAGTAGCACTAACCTCATTGTTCTTTCAGCCTTTAAAGCAAGAGTTTATAAAGATTTTATTTGTTTGGATCTTTGCTTCTTTGTTTAATTAGATAAATGGAAAGAGCTGACAGAGGTCCAGCCTCCCTGTGCACATAGTTTTTAATTTACATTCATGGATGCTGCGGGAGACCATCGGTGGGGGCTGGTTATGGCAGCCTGATAAGGACAGGGGCAAATATAATTGGTCCACTGAGGATAAAAAAACAAAACAGAATCAGCCTTTTACCTGTTGTTATGTGCATCAAAGTTCTTTTGTTCCATTTTTAATGCTGAAAATCACTGCAATGATCTAAGCTTGTTGATATTTGTGTGTTTGGAGCAGGGGAAAAAAAGAAAAAACAAAGAGAAAATATAATAAAGCATCAGCGTTTGTGGCTTTAGGCCAGCCAGATGCAATGGAAGGTTAACAGTATACAGTATGAGAATGTACCCATTTTCCTTTCATACGCTGTTTTGCACATCGCCGTGGAGAATGTTTCCTCTGAATGTCTGTCATGTGTGAGACAAAAGAATCCCTCCGAGCCCTGGAAACATGTGTTAATAAAAGAACATTCACTGTGAAATGCTTTCTTTGTCGCTTTAGTCCTGTCTTGTTTGTAACTCTGGAGCGCTGTGTACTTTCAGCAAGCCATGCTTCACCTTTTATCTATTTCTCAACTTATATTCATCTTTAAAGCTTATCCAGCACAGAAAAATACAAGTTTTCAAAACCTCTGCTAATTTTCATTTGACTAGAAATTAGCAGACTTTTGTAATTGGTTGACCATACCTGCGAAAGATACATTCCTGTGCCGTCCTCTATGGTCTGAAGGTGGTTGCTGTGGTGATAGGAGGATCTGACAAGGAAGCTGTCGCCGGGAGCAACACTGCCGGTCAGCCACACTGACTCCACCAGGAGAAGAGGGGGAGAGAAAGAAATCGAAGGGAAGAGTGGAGAGAGGAGGAAAAGAAGAAGTGATTGAGCTGAAAGGATAGACAGCAACTGCATAAAAACTCAGAAGATGTGGCAGGAGATTATATTTTCCTTAGAAATGCATCTCATGGGAAAGACGTCAAATAATCTGCTCTGTCAACACTTTAGTGCAGCTGACAAAGTGGTTAGGAGTCATTAACTGGCAGCTGAAGCTTAGCTGATGAGCAGCATGTTTTATTTACATTACGGTCTGACAGTCAGACTGACTCAATAATTCATTCACGAAAACAGATTCATGTCTTTACACAGTTAAAAGGGAAAGTCCTGTTTTACAACCAATCACAAGCCTCTTTGGTGAATTTTTTCACAAATCTGAATGAGAGGGCTTATACCCTACACTAATTTATCAAACTGAATATCAGGCTCTGAGCTCACATATGTTCCTCAGCCATGATTATTTATGCTAAATAAAATCAGGGACCCTGTACCAATCACATGATGTAGTTTTAAGATTTTTTAGAGTGATAATATAGAACTCAAACTTAATCCAATGAGATTGGGCCTACTTAGAGCAAGGGTAAGGTGAGTTACCATTGTAGTGCGTCGCATCATAAATACCTGCTGTGCTGCACACAGCTGATTCAGAGAGCCGTCCTACTGCTCTGAAGACAGACCTTGACGGATTGCATCCAGCAGAGACGTCCTGATCGTTCTACAGGCAGCAACCTTTCAATTGATCTGGATAAACTGAAGAAGTTGGGAACCGTGCTAGAGCCCTGCAGGGTATGGACTTCTTTTTCTAGTGTGTTTGTTTCTAAATGAAGGTGAGGCTGTCAGAGGTGCTACATGTGTGAAAAAAGGGTGATGTGTGTGTGTCTGTGTGTGTAAAGTAATTCCATCTCAGGTGAGTAAATATAACAAATGATTAAAATGCCTTATTCCAGTTTTGCAGTTACATAACTGCTTACATGAGTATTAAAACACGATTAATCTTCAGTTATGGTACATTTAAATTGGAAAAATATGGGATTAATCACAAATTAACTCAGGGCACTCATGCGATTAACCACAACTAAATGTTGAGAAGAACTGACATCTTTGCATAAGTACAGTAATCACACATTTGGTTATAGCTACAAAGAACTTGAGATTTCTCATTTAGAAGAAAGTTTGCTGAGCTGAATACATTAAAACATTTAACATAGTAAAAGAATAGTAATAATAAAATAATATGTTTAAAAAATGTATTTATATATTACATTCCCACCAGAAAATGTCCAAGTTCTTGTAAAATGTGTAACCTCTTCATCTATTTTTCATTTCAGCCTTTAGACTCATGTCAAATTTATCTCTGTGGAGTGGATTCAGAAATAGACTCAATCAATTACTTCATAGGCATCAAAATAAAGAGGTAAAAGGTGTCAGAATCCGAATATTAGGAGTGAACAAAAGAAGAAGAGAGATGAATTCAAAACATTTATCATGTCACTGAACTTTTCTTGTAGCAAACATTCAGCTGTCAGTGAAAGAGCATCAATTAAATGAATAAGCCGTTATGTGCTATCTTGGCTGTTAATTTCTACTCTGTGTCTTTTTCCTTGTGTTAGTTGCTGTTAGTTGCTCATTTTGTACAAATATATACTCAGCTTAAAAAAAGATTTAAATTTTTTTCATTTGTTACAAAGGCTAAGTTAATTAATCTTCCCCACAATTATTCTAATTACTGTTACATTAATACAGTTAATTTCATTGAAAGCACTGCTGCTAGTAGCATTAATCCTGTTAGTCTATATTAATTCTGCACTGCAGAAATAAGATTACATTACTGTGAAAAAAAGACATCTGTTCATGTATTTTACATTTCTTCTGTTTAACTTCAAGAGAAAGGCAAACACAAACTAGTCTTCAACAGTCTGTATTAAGTTCAATTTCAATCACAAATTGATGTCTTCAAATCGAAACTAAACTTTATTTATAAAGCACTTTTCATGCAACAAAGCAGCACAAAGTGCTTTACATAAAAATATTCATAAAAATATGAATAGAAATGAACATCTGGCTTGAGACTGCTGTGAAAAAATGACATCTTAGGGATCCATCAGCACTAGGGCATTCACCAAAAAGTTGACTTTTAGACTAGTCGACTTAATTAACTTGAGTCGACTCGCACCTGGATAACTCTAAAGTAAATCTGGTGTATTAGCTTATTCTTGATTCATGTAGCCCACAGTTCCCTCGATTTGTTATTTTGTTATTTGTCCGTGCCGGTACCAGCACTCCCATTGAAAGGGTGTTGTCGCTGACTGGAAACACCGGTCAGCGTTCGAGCCTTCATCCAGAACATGTAGATACCCTCATCTTCCTCCATGAAAACCAGGAGTACCAAGGCCAAAATTGTTAAAGAGGATTCTGATGACAGCGACAAGGAATATTTTCTGTGTTCATTTTTGGATTATTTTATTTGCTTGATTTTTGTTTTATTTGAGGAGCATTTTAGCTTGGTGAGTTTTGAAATTTCAATTAGTGGTTTGCCTACATAAACAGATCTTATAAACGGTGTTCCTTTTTGTGTTTGCTTGAGTTTTAATTTTATTATTTAGAGATGCCCAGAGTTTTTTTTCTTCTTCTAATTTTCATGCAAGCAGATGTGCCTGGGGACATTTTATTTTGATAGCTAGGGTGTTCAGAATCTGTTGTGGTTAGGGAGAGAGAAAAGGAACTTTGGATGTTGTCAGACATATAAATCTTAATACAAGTTTCTGCTTTATGTTTGCAAGAGAAGCAGATAACTGATGTATGATAAAATATGTTCAAGTTGGACTGTGTGTCAGTGTAAGTGCGTGTCCCTGCATGCCCCCCATGTGATGACACCATAGAACGAGGCATCAACTCGACTTCGACTTTTACTGTCAACTAGTCTGCCTGAAAAAATGTGTTAATGCCCCATACAGAAAAAACACATGTGCTTCACATGTTCATGCACATGTGGATCACATGTCCATGCACATGTGGTTTTGGAACATTTTATGTGATCCACATGTGAAGAATGTGTGAAGCGCACATAGTCCACATGTGCTTCACATGTGAGTCACATGAGGTTCACATGTGAAAAGCAGATATGAATCACATCTGAAAATCACATGTGGTTCACATGTGGAATCTATGACGACATTTGGTCACATGCACCACATGTGCGCACATGTGGTTCACATGTGCTCACATGTGTAATTCATGTGGTTTTTTTTTGTAACGGGCCCTAATCCACACCTAGGGCCAGCCCAGCCAAGACCACAGAAGGTGCCGCCACAGGATACATCCATTTCCAGGTAGGCTGGGGCCCCCATCGCAGCAATAGGGCTGCCACCCAGATATGGGTGATTGCTGCAACAAGCCTGCAGACCAAGCAGGCAAGGCACCCCTATGGTGGATCCCTGTGAGAAAAACACTGGAGAAAAAAATAGTTAAAAAGTTATATCTAATATAAAATAAATCTAAAAACGATAAGTACAGAAGATAAGAGCAACAAGAAAAAACATAAAGGGCTATCTAAAAATACTGTCATAAAAACAAAACAATTTGGAAACAAAAAAAAAGCAGAAAAATAAAAATTGATTTAAAAGCTAAGCTGAAATGTAGGTCTTTTTAAAAACATCTACAGTCCCTGAGGGCCTTTGGCAGGCTGTTCCACAGATGGGGTTCGTAATAATGAAACGAGGGCTGATCATATATTTTAGCACTCACTTTAGGAATAACTAAAGGCCAGTACCAGGGGACCTAAGGGTCCCCGAAGGTTCATAAAATAAGAGCAGTTCTGATCAATAAAAGAAAAACTACTAACTGAACCTTAAAATCAATCCTGAAATGCCAATGGAGCCATTTTGAAACTGGTGTAATTACATCAAGCCCTCCGCTCCTCATCAGGACTCATGCCTGCTGAGTTTGGGAGCAAATGTAGGTTCGAGCTAGAGTTGTGATTTCCAAGTTACTCTGAATGCAGCAGAACATACTGTACGTTCTTTAAGTTTAACTTTCCTTTTCTTTTCCTCAAACTGTGATTGGTTTGAGTCTACTTCTCCTGCATTGTCTGAAATACTAAGTTGACTAAACAACTCAGTCTGGTCCAAAAACCATTTGGCAGAACTTTAAAGCTGACCTGTCGAAACATTCATTCGGTTTACATTCCTGCCACAGAACCTGCTTTCTACTTTGCTTCCTGAGATTACACAGACAGCTGCGTTTATGTCAGGGCGGGTCAGAAAAGTGGGCGGGCCTAAGTAAGCTCTGACCCCAATGTGGCTATGCCCCTGGTCATTTTAAATGTGCACCGTAGCTGATTCAGCAAAGAAAGACAAAAGACCTGATCGGAGGAAGATAAAAAGAGAGAGAACAAGAGGTAAGAAAAGAGTCCTGATAAGAGGATGGAAGCTCACATTAAAGCACATGTTAATGCAAGATGGAAGCCACTGCGTCACTGAGAAAACTGCAAACGCTCTTTAAGTGTATTAATTTTCTAAAGAAACATTAAAAACTTACAAACTTTAATCATTTTCCTTTTAAATTTTTTCCACTTCCTCCTTTTTTGTCTACTCCTCTCTTCTCTTGTACTTTCTGTAACCTACTGTGTTTCTCTTTTTCTTTCATGTACAGTATACTAAACTTCTATTTCAGTTGTAGCAGCATTCAACTAATCTCAGTGCTCCTCTCCCTCCCCCTCCTCTTTATTTTAATGACTGCTGTGTGTTTCATCTCACACCACTGGCTACAGCACTGATCTGTGCAGCATTGCATCAAATGTTGCTGGAAAGCCTGCAGGGATTGTCACTGTCCCGCAATATGATCCGTGAAGCTGCTGCAGAGGGTACACAAGCATTTTATCTGTGGAGTCCTTTTTTTTCTTTTTTTACTATCAAGCCAACAAAAATAACTGCTCTAAATGCAATATTTATGTACAAACTTTTGTCTTCCTTTAGTGATGCTTGGCTGTTTCCCAGAGCCTTTCGATGATCCGGCAGTTTATACTTATCTCACCATCTTCGGTTTACAACCAGAATATAAATTCAGCAAGAAGAACACAAGTGATCAACAAACTGCAACTAAAATTCTGCAGGAACTTGTGTAACACCCAGGAGTGGAGGCTTGGCACCTTGCGAGCATACATCTGGATGTTTCCTGTGTAAAATAAGGCACAATATAAGAAAGTCAAACTGAAATAGTTTGAGACTAGAAACACTTTCCTTCCCCCAGCTTGTCTGCTTAGGTGGGCTAATCAGGATTAGGGTTAAAACAAATAATTACAAATTGAAAAAAAATGTCCTACAAATTTAAACAAACTACATGTAATGCAGAAATGAGAGATAAAATCTGTGCAATTAAGTTTAATCATGATATTGTCTATAAATCTGATTTATGGGGTTACAGGACTTTGTGCTCTTAGTCCAGTTAGTTTTGCAGAGGCAGGTTGATGAACTAGAAATGCAACATGAGCCACAGTTTAAATACATCACCAGAAAAAGATGCTGTAACAATCTAAATTTCATTGCATATTTAAATTCAATCAACAGCAAATCAATATGATCACTTGCTGTGGAACTGCTGATCATTTTGTCATATTTCATGGTAGGGTGGAAATCAAACTTTGGTTCTAATTTTGGCATCAAATCCTAGACATGTTTATATTTCTAAGAAGCTCATAGTTAAGGGATTATAGTTCAGACTTTCTATCTTCCCTGGTTTCATTTAAATAATTGAGCTTGTTTTAGACTGAATATTGACTGGATTGTAATGAGTCTTCATGCAATGCTGACTATTTTTATTGACAGGGATTTGCCTGTCATCTGGTTAATTTGAGGAAAGTTTAGCAACTACAACTAATGTGTTGTAGTCCTAAGAGTTTTGCAGTTCACACTTATTTATGAAATTCCATCCCCCCTGAAGCCCCCCATGGTAACAACAAACACAAAAGAGAAAAAGAAGAGGAAGGCAAAAAAAGAAAAGTTAAGAGTCAGTTAATGCTTTAACTGATCCAACAATGCTTTGAATATGACAGTTTCGACCCATTTTGCTGGCAATAAAAGCTGCTGCCATTTGGAGTCAAGATAAAACAAAAACAATTATATTTCTCTGCTGTTTTGAAACTGTCTTACATTTGGCACAAAAAAATCCTAGTTTAAAAGGAGACATGTTATTTTGAGGTCTAATGAAATGTCTACGATAAGGTTTTATCAAAATAAACCACTGAGATGGTGCCACTCTGGCTTGCCAAGAAAGGAGGAACTAATCCTTGTTTCGGTTTTAAAAAGATATGTATAAATATTTGATTCCACCAAATAAAAGTGTCAAACAGAAAGTAAATTTCAATATTTTACAAGTTCCGAACTTACATCAAGTTGATGCAAAGAGGCCCATTTGGGGGGGGTTAGCTACTATCTGCATGTTTAGTAATGTTGCAATGTTACTCATTCCAGAGAATCATGACCCTTACAAATTATACCTCGATGTAAAGGTAACTCACTTGGTTTTCCAAAGAAATATAACATCACAATATCATTATTAACTGGTATTAAAAGGGGCAAAATAATAAAGAAAAAACTAATTATCTCACGAATTATGCTAACTTCTTATAAACACATACAGTATATGCAAATCTGTGAACCACTGTGACATTCAACCATTTTATCAAGGTAGGCAGTTCAAAATTACAAAAGAGGCTGAACAAGGCCAGTCACAGGAGAAAAGTGTCCGAGCAACAGGGAGACAAGGTCTAGGAGGGAGACAAGAGCCAGGGGGAAGGTGACTGGGCTGGCTGTGGAAAACACACTGAGACAGGGAGCTGGGATGGAAGCCAGCGATGTAGGGGAACCAGGACAGGCCAGACGAGAGGAAGTGGAGCTACAGACCCTCCTTGGTCTCGGGTGAAGGTCAGAGGAGGCAGGATAGACAAGAAGTGGAGTCAGGGTTTCCCCAGAATCGGGACAGAAAACCAGAGATGGAGCCGAGGACACCACAGGATTAGGCCGGAAGACTAGAGATGACACTGAGGACCCCCCAGGATCAGGAGTAAAGACCAGAGATAGAGTTGGGAGCTCTCCAGTATCGGCACAGAAGGACCACCGCGGCAATAGAGGCGATGACCATTCAGGCTTGGGGGCGAAGACATCTGGCAGCTGGGACGAAGACCAAACAGGATCAGAGCTGAGGAGCAGAGGAGGAAGCAAAGACAGGGATACACCAGGAACAGGGATTTGCCGGGTTGCTGGAGACCACCCCGGGTTGAAGCTTGGACCCTCTTGGGTCCAAACTGCTGGTGGCCACAGGGAGAGGAAGTCTGGACTCTCCAGGGCTCAGGCAACCAGAGACCAGCAGCCATGGAAGCTCAGACCTTCCTGGCTATGGGCTGCAGGAGACCACAGGTAGCAGAAGATCGGACCCTCCAGGGTCCGGGCTCCTGGTAGCCACAGGAAGAGGAAGTCTAGATCCTCCAGGGTTTGGGGTGCAAGAGGCAACAGAATTTTGGACCCGTCAGGGTTGGGGCCACGGGAGACCACTGGCAACAGAAGCTCAGACCTTCCTGGGTCTGGGCTGCTGGTAGTCACAGGGAGAGGAAGTCTGAACCCTCCAGGGTCCAGGCTACACAAGGCCACAGGGAACAGAAGCTTGGACTGTCCCGGGTCCAGCAGGACAAAACCAGAGGTGAACATTTGGATCCTCCGGGGTCGATGCCGCAGGAAAGATAGCTTGGACTCTCTGTCGTCCGGGCTACTGGAACAAATTAGAGAGGTGACAGGAAACAACTAAAAGGTAATGGAGAGTGGAGGCCGCCTCCAGGTATTTCCAAGAAAGGAGCCTTGGAACGGACACCTCCTTTGGACTGCTCTGTTGGAGGAGATGTGGTGCAGACTCCACCTCCGGGCAGCTCCATGGGAGGTGACAATGGACGGACGCCGCCTCCAGGCTGTTCTGTAGGAGAAAATTCGAGATAGGCGCTGCCTCCTGGCAGCTCTGAGGGGGGCGATGTCAGGTGGAGACCACCACCAGTTGGCCCTGATACTGTAGAAAAGGTAGGGCCAAGTGGACCAGACAGTGAGGAGGTGGCTAGGTGAGGAGCGGTGGAAGGTGGAAAGGCCTTGGCGGGTTGAGGTTGAGCATCGACCCTGGCCGATGGAGTGGTGTTGGTGAGAACTGTAGTCAAAGCCGAGAGGATTGGCTCCATTTGGGGTCGTAGCCAGGGCTCCAACATGTCTTCAATATACTACAGTAGAACCATCTTGCATTCTCTCAGTTCATTCAATTGTCTTTCAAGACACATGGTACTGTCATTAGTTGGTCCATGGAGCGGAAGATCTTTGGAGCAAGCAGAGGCCACAGCAGCGTCAACCCCCTGTGTTTCCTCTTGCATGGCCTTAAGGGCAAAAACAATTTGTGCTGGGTCCATGTTGGGTCTGGCCGTACTGTTAAGGTTTACGGTAAGGACCCAAACGCAGACACAAAAAGGTGCAACTAAAAGCGAGCTTTAATCAGCCGAAAGTCAAACAAAACAAAAAATAAGGAAAATGAGAACTTAAAAGGAAAAAGACAACCAACCAAGTAAATCCAGGGAACAGGAGGCACATGGGTCATAGAAACACTGCGGGAAGGAAAACGGGAACTACACTGGGGAAGCATTACAGACGAGCAGACACAGAGAAAGGGGAGCACAAGACTTATTTAACCTGGGACAACTAGACACAGGTGAGCACAATCAAGGCAAGTAATCAAGTAGGCAAGTAAAACACGAAAACACAGGGAACAGATCTTTCAAAATAAAGGAAACTGTTTATAAAGAAATAACTACCAAAATAACCAGGGGCCTGTACTACGAAGCCGGATTTTCTCTTATCGAGGTAACTTCAGGTTCAACCCGGGATTTTCTGTCCTACGATGCTGGTTCACTTCTGATCGGGGTATATCACCCCGGTAACCGATGCTGGACGCCTAACCTGGTCCGGACCAGGTTAAGTTCTGAATAAGAGATCAACGTGAGGAAGCGCCATCCTCTTGACCAATCAGATCTCTTAGAAACTGTCCTGCCCATCCTATTCACCTTGGGAAAAAAAAAAAGAGAAAGAAAAAATTCCTGTCCACCTCGGTGCGCTGATCACACGAGGAGCTTAGGAGGGGAAACGATTTTAGAAATAGATGCAATATTTTAATGGGGAAATAAAACCTCACTGACCACTTTCAAATTAAGTTTTAGTTTCTGTTCTTGACTTGTTCCCAAGTCCGTTAAAGTCCACCAGGGTTGCATCTCAAATAACGAGGTTACTAATAATTCTCACACAGAACTTTTATGAACAACTTCTCGCGCTGTCACAGAATAAATATTCAAACATAAATGCAGAAAAGTCATG
>JAVQJG010023482.1:0-17500 GCA_036024015.1 Craterocephalus amniculus
ACGCTCTTTCTCTGCCGGGTTAATTTTTGGAACGTCCAGACTCCGATCAGCCAGTAATAGGGTTCCCCTAGTGATCCAGCGTCAAATTATGAAAGTTAAACCCCTTAGCCAAGAAAAAGAGTCACACAAAAGCTAAAAAAAATTAGCCGCTATTGCTAACTAAGCTAGCCGGATTTGAAATCGGGTATAGTCCCTTTAAGTGCGACTCGAGTCCGAGTCGCAAACTCGAGTCTCCATCTCTGGTCACTATCACTGTTGCTTATAGATCATGAAAAGTTCCAATGATCATGAGACTTTTAATAAATGTAGCTGAACTGTGTCTTGGTTCTTGAAGACTTTCCACCTCTCACCCATGAAGATCACCTCCGTTTTAATAAGTTGGTAGAGACTTCTGGCTTATAAACAGTAAAATAACACTCGCATTGAGGGTTGATATAATCACACAGTGTCCCTTTGCACTCCTGTCCATTCTATGTTATTTCTAACTGTGAATAGTTTTATTATGGGTCGAAGTAAACAATTCAGTAAAGATTCTCACTTGTTTTAGTCACATGGTTTAATGTCCTAAACCCCCCTGCTCAGTTAAAGCTGCATTGTAAGTGCTGGGAAGGTGATTCCTGACTTTATCAGGTGTTTTTTTTTTTTTTTCAGTTTAACACATACAGTATATGGTTTCCATGATACTTTTCTGAAACTTTGTCCTCTGTCCATTTTGTGTACATTACTGTTGTGGACCTATTTACATGTACATATTTATGACCCCAAACATTTGAATATTCTTTTGATGCTCATAAGCCATAACACCTCACCAACTGGACAGAACAGAAGAAGCTTTCAAGATGAGAAGTAAAACATCTACAACAACCAATAAATAGAATGTAGTTTCCTTAATTATTTGCTTTAGAGTAGCTGCTTCTATTTTTCACATTCTAGACTTGAATAATATCCTATTTTACTTCAATACTGAGAATGAATAACTAGGGAAAAATACCAAATCTTGTGCAACAATGGGATTTATCAAATGAATATCAGACATCAGTATTCTGAGTTACTCCGATCAAGTGGACATTTTCCATTTTTCAAGTCTAAAACCATTTTTTATCTTCATGTTGGAATCGTGAAAAAAAATAAAAAAGGATATCATTTATTAAAAAGGCAATATCTTTGGAAGACCGCAATATGTTTCATACAGTATTAGTTTTGGCTCCAAGGCTCAAATGAAGAATCAAGGGAGAAACCTCATTGAAAAGGGGGTAAGTCGCCAAATGAAAATCCACTTTCTTTCCTGGTATAAACTTCTCACACACCAGCTTGCTTTGCAGGCAGATTCAGGTATTTAAAAATCTTTTCAACCTTTTTGATTTTTAGCACAATGACAGATTTCCAGCAACACATTGGTGGCATTTTATGTGGCCAGCACTCTGAAATGTAATCCGTTCCAGCTGAACGACTCCAGAAACATTACAAACTGCAGGATTACCTGTCAAGTCATTTGTAGGCAGAGAATATGGCTTTTACATCTGGGGGAATACTACCAAATATGCACATGTTTGGATGAATAAACATTCACATATCATTTTTTCTTCTGTCCCCTGAGACTGAGCTCCTCTGAGGAGCAGAGGACGACGACACGTGGGGGAAAAAATCCAACAATAAAGAATAACTAGCTTGTCATGAGTATAGTGGCTTCTTCCTCTTAAAAGCAGCGGCATCAATAATTCAACACATTCAATAGCTCATAAAGTGTTACAAGACTGCATGCCTGCTTATATCTGGGCTTTAAAACTTCCTTCCTCTCTGTCTTCTGTTCCTCTCAGCCTTCAGCTGCAGCACCCAGAAATAAATTTAGATACTTTTACCAATTACCTGCACAGACCTTGCCCCTGCATCCAGCCCTAATCACAAGATATGAGATAGATGTGGTCGCCTCTTATTACTTGTGGTACGTAATAGCAGTGCATGAATTCCAAACATTATAAATAGCAGTGTATCCTTGGAAAATACTGTGTTCCTTTTCTTACATGCCAGTTTCATGGATTAAATGCACTTGAGAGGTGTTGCATGCACTGTTAAATATGTACTGTGAAATTGGCAGAAGCAGAGCCGTAAACACCTTCTTCAGGGCCTGTCACATGGGGGTTAAAATAGTTTGAGCTGTGTAATAGTCAAATTAGCATCATGTTAGATTTCACATGTGAGCTGATGATAACATGGAATTATGAAGTCTTGGGTATGGTGAAAAGATCTTGGAATTTTACGTGATGCATCTTTTCACATTACAGACCGTGGATACAGTAGGGCAGCTGCATGCAACCAAAATATCTATAGTTGCAGAGTTAGGATATTCTGTGGTCATTTATATGGCCCCTTCCATAATGTCACGGAGGAAAATGGCCTATTTTTAGGCTGCTTCTCAGCATTCTAGATCAGCTGAGGTTCTGGTTCTAGACAGTGATGTGAAAACACTGCAGAACATGGATTTTTAATGGTTCTCATGCTGAAACAGATAAATGAATGTTCTGGCCTAAACCGTTCTTATTCTTTTTAAGGGAGACTTGAAGAAGTCTCTTTGTGAACACACTCGGTTGTTTCATCACTCCTCTTGAAGATGTTCACATGTGGATTATATGTACAGCATTCTTCTCTGCAGCATCAGTTCCAGGGACCAGCACAGAGGCAGCTTTCTTTATCGGTTTGCTAAGTTTCTTTAAGTCTCTGCCATCCAACAGATGTCTGCAAAACTGATTGCGCTTACCATCAGGAGACATTCCTTTTTCCAGATACACCCTCCCTTTGAGAGCTAAAACATGCATATGGCCGGAATTTCAAAGTTGTCCGAGACTTTGCTCCATATCAGCCTCAAATATGTACATCAGATTTGCATACCTTTTTACTCATTATTGCATAGTTTTTAAGTCATTATCATACACATCTGCGTATTTTAGTTTAAAGAAAGGCTCCAACTATAAGACTGCCCTTTTACACAACTGAACGATCTCCCACATTTACCTCTTGAAATTGAAACATTTTAATATTTCACAATTATGTAAAACAAATGAATACCTTATGTTCAAGAAACTTCGTGAGGTAGAAAGTTGATGAAAGGCATTGTCAGAAGGAAATGTCATGGCAGAAATCTTGCCCCATATGACCCAATTCTAATCAAACATTTCCTAGTTGACAGTCATGTACTGACGACATGTTAGGGTTAGAAGTAGATAAAGGAGGTTGGCATCCTATCGCCTGAATTGTACCTTATATTGTACACTCTCAAGCAAATGAAGTTCCTTACAGATAAAAAAAGTCATTTGAATTGAATCCTGCTCTTTACAAACAGACAAAATATTTCAGTCATCAGTCAGTCTGATCTCACTGGACTATTCTCACAGTAGGATTTTTAACGAGCAAATTTGATCTATTTGATCTGGAGATCAAATATGTACAGTGTCAGAACTTACTGTCAAAGTGCGTTAAATACATCACACTCCACCTGTCACTTCTAAGCACGCTGTAATGACTGATGCAGTAATTGCGACCTCAACACAAGTGTTTTATAGATTTGAAGGTGAAAATTAAGTATGACTGTATTGAGTTTGGATCAAATTCATGTAGTTTGTTTTAGTTAATCAGTTTTATTAATAGAATTGTGTGAATAGGAGATCAAACGTTTTCTTTTATAAAGATGGTGTAAAAGTCAGCACTTTCCGTGGAATACATTTACGCCTTAATTTATTCTCTCTAAAGTTTCAAAACTCCCTGAGAAAGCGAGGCAGCAGAAATAAGTGTGTTTCACCGTGGAACTGATTTGTGCAACCTCAAAACAGCAATGATCTCGGTTTCCAGATTTAAATGATGATTGTTGCAACTTCCTTCACCAGTCAGCTGGATTTATGCTCACGCGGAGATCATCCAGCATTCGTGCATTCTCAAGTAAATGTCACTATTCCCTCCTCACGGATTGCTTCAGGGATGAGAGGCTGATGGAGAATGCAGATGAAAATTCAATCGATCTCGGAAACAGCTGAGCAGAAAAAGAGGTGTCTTTAATGGTCTTCACTACTGAAGCATGAATACAATGATAAGAAAAAGTGACTTCTTTTTATTTGTGCTGTATTTTGATAAGCCCACTTCAAAGCTTGGTTTTTGCCTGCAGGCACAAATCTTGTCTTAAAAGTATCTGAAGCTAAAAGTGCTGTGTTCCAGTCCAGCAGCTCCACCACCCAGTGGCTCCCAGAATCCTGCTGGTCCCTCAGGAAACATGAAAGTCTTCACTATTTGAGGTAAACGCCATCAAATCCACTTTTATTACAGCGAGATATAATATGCAACTAGTGTTTATTTCTTATTTCTGTCACTGATTATTTCCCATTAAAGAAACAAAAGTGACCCAATAAATCTTCAAAGAGAGAACAACCCTTCCCCAGTCCCGCCTTAAAACTGCAACTCATATGTTAGCAGCAGTAACCAAGAGCGGAGCACAAAAATTCCCTATGAGCAAAATGCTGAGGCTGTCAGATATGGATAAATTTGTGGAAGACCTTACGTCACTGCTGAATCTGTTAGAGTTGTCAAAAAACTGCAAATTGTTGTAAGCTGAGTTGCTAAGATGCAACAATAATGTTGGCTTTGGGAAGGTAGCACAATATTAACTAAAAGTTACAAATGTACCAGATAAACATACTGTAAGTAAGGCAATAGCTGCTCCCTTTGTTTATCTTTGAGCCTGACAAAAGGGAGCATCATGAAGGCTGCTGGAAATCTCCAACGAAAATGTATACCATCCAGTTAACTTCAAACTGATTACTAAAACCACAAAGTGGGAACAATCCCTTGCTTCATGATATTAACGGGGAGCCTTCGCCTCAGTTTTAATGTTTTCTTTGTCAACCACTCTGCCAGCAAATGATGTTTTGGAATATATTTCTCAAATGGATATAGCAGTTCTTTCTATCTTGACATTCCTAAGCTATTACTCTAGAAAATAGACACGATTTTCTTTGGAATATCTTTCACCGAAAATGGCTGATAAATCATTTTCACATGCTACCCGAGATTAAGCAGAGAAGAAAACGTGTCAGACCTAGCCACTGTAACCATAGAGTGCTGGACATAGCGAAGGGGCAATTCCGCTTTATTTTGCACCAGTTTTTTTTTTTTTTTTTAAAGCTATCCCCAAACACTTTTACAGACACAGTCCAATTTAGTCAACATTATTTGATCCACATGGATCCAGTAAGAAATAGAAATCCTATCAGAAAGGAAAGTATTAAGACTAAAAACTAGTGCTTGTTCTGAAAGAGAGGTCCTACAGCTGAAGGCTCTGTCTCCCAATGTGTGACATAACTATGAGAGATTTAAACAATTGAGAGTCGCCATGGAGGTCTTTATATGCAAGTAGAAAAATTCCAAATTCTATGCTTGATTTAACACAGAGCCGATGAAAGAAAGATTGAAATGGAAAAGATCTCTGCTGCTGATTCTTATCACAACCCTCACTGCAGTATTTTTGATAAGTTTCAGGCTTTTCAGAGCATCTTTGTAACAGCCAAATAAAAAGGAATCAAGGAAGTCCAATCTTGAAAAATGTACAGGCTACTTTTTCTGCATCACTATGAGACAGGATGTTCCCAATTTATGCATTACAGGCGAGGAAGGTGGACCCAGGAACTTCTTTAATATGCGAGTCAAACAAATCCCAGTCAAAAATAACTCCAAGGTTCCTCGCAGTGGTAAGCAAAGAAGTTTCATGTTCAAACTGTCTGACTTAGGAGGTATTTTATGTTGATGCTGATGAATCACACTCTGTACTTCCCCTCCAATGAGTTTTGAAAAATTAGTTTATGAAAGAATTTCTATGATGTTCTTTCATGAAGATGTGAGGTTTTCTTATTGTCTCAGTGGAAAACTTATGAAACCCTACAGAGATTTTCATTGAGATATTTTGTTTCTTTCGCCGGAACATCACATGTTTTTTCTGTACCACAACAACAGAAGATGATATTTGCTGTGCATGTAATTGGGGTATGTGGCAGAATGTATCAGGTTTCTTTGTGTTGGGGCTCTTTCATGCAAAAATAATACGTATGAAATCTCTAA
Source organism: Craterocephalus amniculus (assembly GCA_036024015.1). Classification (NCBI taxonomy): domain Eukaryota; kingdom Metazoa; phylum Chordata; class Actinopteri; order Atheriniformes; family Atherinidae; genus Craterocephalus; species Craterocephalus amniculus. The sequence goes on from JAVQJG010023482.1 coordinate 6,097, forward strand.
TTGCCTCAGTTAGCTAATATTATGCACACAGCAGTTGGCTGGCCCTCTGAAGTGGAGATGATGTATGAATCTGGGGCATGTTGTGTGTGATGCTCAGTGCTGATGGGCATTGGCACTGCCACTCTGCTAAGCCCATGAGGCCTTGTGCAGAGGAGACGGGCTGCAGCTGGCCTGGATAGGATTCACCATTGGGTGTGACAGCAACCTGGAACACATGAGCCATTCAGGGACAGTTGGAGCATGCTGATAATTGTGTTGTCTTGTCCATTCTGATGTACTCTATGAAAAATGACAGTAACACAACTAGCTGGGGACTAGATACAACCATAGTCATTAAAGACGCAACTAAATACAAAAACATGTTTTGAGGCCAGATGGAACTTGATCTGGGTTAAAGTTTACATATTGCAGCCTGCTCTGTATATGGAGGTTGCATCTCAGCCTGTTCCACAGTGCCTTTATTCAGCATCCAACTAAATCTCAAGAGTTGCAGGGTCACTGGGGTTGTGCAAAGAATGAAGACATTCATGATCAGTTGTCTTCATTGCTTCATAAATAACAAAAAAAAAAAACAGTTCTGTACAATATGAAGCAATGTGAATGTTTTTTCCAGATTTTCTTAGGATAAAAAACTTTTCTATTTGTCCCCTTGTTGGGGTACCTGTGGAAGAACAGACCCAAATGCAGAACAGACAAGCAAGAGGCAGATAAAAAGTAATGAAGACAGTTTTATTCAAGGGGTAGACAAAACAGACACGAAACTACAGGGGAAAAATAGGATGAACTGACATGGAAACTAAAAACCAAAGGAGAATAAATACACTGAGGGACAAATGAGGAACAGGTGAAGTGAATAAAGAAACAAGACGAGGTGAACTAATTGGAAGAACTGAACCAAAACCAGTGGGGAGGAAACTTATAAATAAACTAGACTAAACATGATATCACAGACCAAAAGCCCTCAAATCATGGCTCTCCTTTTATCAAAATTAACTTTTATTCATGGCATTTAATCCTATGTTGTTTTAGACTTTTCTTTCAATTTAATCAAGAACAGCTGGAAGAGCATTGACAATAAGTTAGGTTAACTTGCAGCATGACTGGGTATGGAAGGAGCATTTCAAAGGAACTAAGCTTAAAAGATGCATCTAAAAGTCATGGAACAACTTCAGAAAAAATCCTCAGTGTACGATGTTGAAGATCCATCTACAGAGTATAAACTTAATGCCTCCATTTTTTATCTTTTTTTAAAAATCATTTTTTAATCATTTTGGCCCTGTAAAAACTTGTTTTATTCATTTATGCAAGAAAATGTAGTCAAATCTTTATCTCATTTCTTTTATAGTCTATAACTGGTTGATGCATTTTACACCCTTTGGTGAACTTTCTGACAAAGATGTACACATACAAAAACTACAAAAAAAATCATAATCACTGTTTCTTTGTCTTTGTAAAATGTCTCAGCTTCAAAATCCTACAGGATGATTATTTTCTATCGGAATGATAAATGTGTTAATGAGATTTGCAAATCATTGCATGATTTTGTAATTTAATTTAACCAATGACAAATTCCTATAAGAGCTTTTTTGCATGCAGTGTAAAAAAATCCATGAAATAAGAGAAAGCTGGCACAAGCCAACTGGAAACGATAGCAAAAGTGAGGCAGAGCTATAAGCCTCAGCCCTTGGATGATGGCTGAAGCAGCCCTGAGCCAGAAGCTAGCTTGATATCAACTGGTGCATTGCTATCAGCAAGATTAAAACACTACTATTATGGTATTGCCTGCAACCTTTAGCATTCAGCTTCTTCTTTTGGAAATTCGGTCTCAAGTTCAGGCATTTAAGGCTGAATTACCCTAAATCTAAAATGTGAGACTTGGCAAACAGCGTGAGCAGTGTCATATGCTGGCAGGTGGAGATATCGGCAGGTTTAAATTAGCATGTAATTATAGATCCTTATTCAATGAGAGATCAGAAAAAGGGATGGGGTTATACTCTCTGCCGTGTAAAGGCCACTGGCCATTGCTTCTCTTGAGAAAAATATGAGATGCTGTAAGGAACAGAACATTTTCAGAGGTTGGAAAAATAGCAAGAGTGGGAGTTTAAATACAAAGTGCAAAAAGGGAAAATGAAAAGAAAACAGAAGATAGAGCAGAACCATGATAATAATTTGTCTTTACAGACTGCCTGGATGTATACAGATGAAAGAAGCAATGCTGCTTTCTTCATTTACACAGACGTGATGTACAATGGAATGATGAATGGCATTAATGGGTTTCTGGAGCAGTTTTTTGAAAACGAGTTGAATGAGCGATTTGCAGAATGAGCGATTTGCAGAATGAGCTCAGCTGTCTCTGTAGTGTATTATATAGACCATGGGATGGACTGTCCATGATGATGAGCAGTTTATTCTGTTGTCCTGTCTTTCTGTGACTCAAACATGTTCAGTTTTCTATCCGCGTATTCATTTAACTTTATGGATTGTTTATGGAGCCTGCTGGTATCAATGATACTGACACCGTTCCCCTTGCAGGCCCAAAAGACAGTGGCTGCTTGCAGCATCTTCTTGCACACAGTAAATTCTGTCCATCCACTTCATATATAGCATCAGTTTTTGTCCTCCAGTTCAGTCTGTACTAAGAACACATCCCTGAAATTACTTTCTCACTACTGATATTTATGGGCTTGGTCAAAGGTCTTTTTCTCCTGAAGACATTTGTTTTCTGTGGGAAGAGTCTGCAAGGTTGTCTACCACCGGCCTGCCACTTCCTGTCCATCTCTGATAAACTCCCCCACCATCAGACAGGGTGCTTCTCGAAGGGCCTGTATGAGAGACAGCGAGCAAAGAGCCTCTGAACATGCTGACATCCATCTTGAGCAGTTCAGTCAGTTGTAATTGTGAAATTCCAGCCATCAGCATTCAAGATGTGGTGTTGCATTTTAGATGGGTACTCTTTTTTTCTTACAGTCCCTACTGTGGTGTACCGTTCCTCTCTTTTATTACAGCACAGTAGAAGCTTTCACAAGTCTCTTTTTTTTCCAACTCCCACTCAATGCCGATTTCAGATAGCGGTGTGAAAATCATGCCACCCGCAGTGGCCATAACCTTGCAACTCTGGTACATTTCAGAAATGTAGGATTTGAAAATTAATCCTGTCATCAGTTTAATTTCGTTCCCTTTTTTTATTTGCGCAAGTATTACAACCTTTCATTTTTTTCCCAGGCACATTAGAAAAACTATAAAACAGTAAGAAAGTAAACTTGCAAGACCAAAGTTGGCTAATCGTGTAGTTAGGAAATAGAAAGTTGGAGAATTACTTTGTCCACGTCATGCATTGACATGACCTGTACACTGACTGTGTGGGAAGGAAAAACATTTTGCTTGTTGATTGAAAAAAAAAAAAGTTGGACAACCCCATCTGCTTCAATTATACTGCAGTTCACAGTAAAGACATCAGCGCCATGGTTTTCATGCAGCAAAGTTTTTCGCTTTAAGATGTGAAAGCTTGTGTAAGATACTTGCTCGATAAAATGGCCTCAGGGACCATTGATGTTCACAATGCTGAATTCTGGAGCTTTTTACTATTCTAACACAGCGCTTTTCCAGCCTCTTTGCTTTTACACATAATACACATGAAGTGAGATACCATATTTCCGAGCCATTGGCTGCACTGTTTTAATAGTATCTCCTCTAACAAGCCATTTCTGCTGTGCTTAACCTTCCAGAAGGTTATTGTAAAGTGTTACGCTGGAAGACATCAAACTTGCTCTGAATTAAATTCTCTTAATTTGCTTGCCCTGCTCCATTTCCTAATGGAGAGGGCTTTGTTAGCCGTAGCAGATGGATTGCCTTGTAAAAGGAAGGATGCTCACAGGAAGAGACAGGTTTGTTTATCCATTCATTGTCATTTAGGCTCGCATGCTACTCGTCCATCTGAGAGCTTTTGTGATGAACGAGTGAAGAATGAAGCCTGCGGGCTGGCTGATGGGGTGCTGGCTGCTGGGGGCACCTGTGTGCTCATTATCATATAAAGCAGAAGAAAGTTCTGGATCTACACTCAGGCTCAGGGTTTTTACTGCTTATAATGCTTCATTAAATATGCATGAATCATAGCAGTAATTTACAGATGATTTCCTGTCCATGAATCTTTAATACTACTTACCATGTCATCTGGCAAGTGATTCAACCCGTCTGCTAATCAGTAAAAGAAAAAAAGTGTTACTTTTTACAGAAGCCGGTAGCCTCTTTCTCATCACATTTTACTCACATATGCATCCTCTAAAGCGCCTCTCTGGAAGATACTTGACATTTTGGGGGTAAAAGAGGATGTTTTATTGATGCACATTTTTCAAATATATCACCGTAACACACCAAAGCATGTCAAGGTAAGGAAAAATATAGTTCTCAGCTCAAAGATGAACTGAGCAAAGAGTCCTCAGCAATATTTCTTGGGGATTCATACTCATCAGTGAGTATTGCTAATCTTCTTATTCCACAGCCAGCTGGATTACCTGACTGCTGATATGTTGAATAAACCTCTGTTTCTCTTCCCTCGCCTCCATCCCTCGAGCTCTCTCATCTTGCGAGCATGCATGGGCAGCAGATGCAGTCAGTAATCATTTGGTTGCAGCTGGTGGCGCACCGAATTGTAGCATATCCAGGAGTTCCATGTTCTACTTGCCATGAATGCTATCTGAAGACATTCACATCCTTGCTTTACTCCCCCCTTTGTCTGCTGGAGAAGCTCTGTTTGCCCATGAGCGAGTCCTTCCAGCAAAAATTGATGATCCCTAACATTTACACACATTTATTGCAAAAAAAAAAAGCTGAGTAATCTCTCACATCTTACACCGTTTGTTTGCTCTTTAATTGTAACTCGTGTGCATAATTCAGGATAGAATATTTTTAGTGACTGTAACCTTGTGTTAATTATCCAAAAGCGTTTTCGTGCTCTATAAATCTCTCACAGCTGCTCTGTAGGTTCTGTTACTGTGAGGGATTGGTGATGAAGCATTGATAGCAAGATTTGTAACAGTCTGGTGACTAAACATTTAATTGTTTATCTTTTTCCCTAGTCAGATATGTTTTTTACTGCCCTCCTCCCCATTGTGAGGCTATTCTGTCTCCCCAATATGCAAAGATGGAGACACATTAACTGAAACCCATACACAAAACTGCAGATGCTGGCCTCTCTTTTTCATCTCCCTTTGCATCGACAAACAGCCTCCAAAAAATTTTGACAATGAACCCAGCAACTGCAAAACAAAATGTTTTGCGCATTTACACTCCTCTGTACTTGTTGGTGTGCGGCCAAATGGCTGATAATGAAAGGAGATGCGGCCACACAGTGTGCCCAGTCCGTCCCGCTCCCCCTATGGAAAACAACTGCCGTGTTCAGAGGAATAAAACATTAAGGGTGGCCATTAGCGGGTTTTACAGTGGAGGCACACAAACAGCGAAATAGCAGGACACATTCTGGCAGAGAGACAGAGTTTCAATATTACATTATCCTCTCTGGTGTCTGGATGGGGAAATTTACATTTGTTTTCTTACTGAATGTCTCTAGATATATTACAAAGAATTCTTGCATTTGCACACAAAAAGGGGCCCCCCACGCAAGAGGGATGACAGAAAAATGTGGGATTTTTTGGTGTTTTTCTTTTGTGTGTCTTTGGAAAATTAAAGCATCACTTCAAAAAGACATTTAATAAAACCTTAAGCCCTGTTTTCATGTGGTTGCCTCAGCCAGTAATATTTATCACTATTATCATCATCATAACATTCCAACCCAGTGACACAAAGTTGTATGTTGTTATGTATTATATGCTAATGAAACTGGCCAAAAACAAGACTCCCCAACTTGCACAACAACATTAAATCTAATTCGTGCAAAAAAACAACAGCAAAAAAAGAACTCGAGTTGTGTTATATTGTTTTAAACTTTGAAATTGATTCATACATCATGGTAGAGAACTGTATTAAAAAAGTGGGCAATCTGTGCGACATGGTAGACAATTTTGAATTATGTTTCTTAACCCTGATATGATATGAAGGCTTTACTTATTTCAGCACAACAATGCCAGACCACATTATGTCTCCCAGCAGCATGGATCTGTAGAGAAAATACACAAAGTGCATGAAAATAGTCATTGCATTGATTATGGATATGTGTTCCTTGGTAAAGTGGAGAAAAATCCTTGTTTCACCCAAAAAACTGCTCCCCTCCTGAGCCGGTGAATGGTGAGAACAGCCTCTCTTATCTACGCAATCACATCCAACTCAGTTGGAGTTTTACTGCACCATGAACCTGTGAAATATTCCCCCTTCAGAGAAAAAGCTGAAAGCCATACATGTACATTTTCACATATACACAACAGACAGCAGAGTGAAAAATGTTTTCCTGTTCAGACCCAAAAATTCAGCCATGATGGGCATACACGTCCATTTACATGTTGTTTTCCTCTGATCAAGACTGCTGTTTAAAGTTTTAGTGTTCTGAATGGCAGACGTTGTATATACAATGAATAATTCACATATAAGTGGAATGTGTTATAAATGTGAGTCCACTCAAGACTCGGCGTGTTTGTGTAATCTTTAACGACACCCTCACCCAGCATCCTATCTCTTTTCATCCATATGCTGTCTATGGAAAAGTTATACAACTTTAATTGCTCACATAGCACAAAAGTACAAGACCCATTCAGATTAGCAATCAAATCAGCTACCGACGGTAATTCTCACAAACACCGATTATTTTGACATGTGCTCTTTTCTCTTTGAGGGACTCATTATTTATTCTAGTAATTGTTTCTCCATAATCAGTTTCTGACAGAACAGATGGCGGTGACCTCTTCAGGGACACAAGGCAGACAGGCTTTAAGCGTGCCAACATTGGAAGAATATTAGCAACAACACCGCTGAGTTGGATGTTATGTTTTATTCAACACTGCTGAAAAGAAAAGACCTTGGAATAAAAACACTTTGGTCAAAGAGTCTGGAAGGGGAGGGAGGTGTCAGTGAATATTCTCCCTTTTTTGACAGCTCGGAGCTCAAGTGGATGGTGCTGCAACTGTAATCTTTTAATGTCCTGTATCCTCCGAGGGTAGACGATGTGGGTATAGCTGACACCCCGCTTATACTTTCCATTTTGCTGTAACTCCTCTTACATCAGCTTGCATATGCGGCATTTCTGAGCTACATTTTCACAGATCTATAAAAGGCTGTAAGGACAGGGCAATCCATAGATTTATTGTGCACAGGTAACTTAAAGATTTGTGGTTCAAGCTGCCCTCCTAATCACAAAGTGATCACAGCCCCAAAGTGTGACGTGTGATGAATAGCCGAAGAACACAAATTGCTTCCTGAATGGCTGCAGCTGACATGAGCTGTAATCATTGTGATTCTAAATAAAAGCGGCAAACACTCAAACCCACTTCCTTGTGCAGCTTTGCTAAGCTGAGGATTAAATACGATACCTCAAAAGAGTCCGGTTCAATACCTCTTTTATGAACACATTTTCTTTTTATTGTTGGGCATTGTTGAGGATTAAAGTCAAGATGAAGTTTGAACCATCATCCTCTGCACGACTTCAGCCAGTGCCCTCTCAGTGCTCCCGGTCGGGTCCAGGGATCAGGTCTCTGTTCACTCCCTGCTGGGATTGTGATCAAACTGTGCTTCTCTTTTTTTCCATTCTGTTGCACTTGTTTCACTAACCTGCCCTCTCCTGCCACCCTGGTGTCTCCCTTCCTCTCCATCCTTATCACTGCCTCAGGATCACCGCAGTGAAACCTGCTCTTATCACCGTAGGAGGGTGATTGATTACCCATCGCTTCCCTGACTCATCCGCTCCTCCCAGAGTCGGCTTTCTGCTTGTCTTTTAGCTGCTAGCATTGATTGGAGCAAGTGGCCAGAGACAAAAAAACAAGGGCATGACAGTTCATCCCGCACTAACGTTTCAGTTGTTCCAAATAACTTATTTCAACTTGTGATTTCCAGGGCAGTAAAGGTGTCCCTTTTTAAAGCATATTGCACACCACTCTACATGGCCCATCTGTGGTCATCTTATAAAGAATCAACCATCCGAATATTACAAATTGCATACAATGATGCTATGAGAATAGTGCTCAAGGTTCCCAGAGGAGGAAGTGCCAGTTTAATGTTTGTCTCTGCTGGAGTGAGGACATTCAAGGCGCTGTTGAGGAATTATACTGTATGTATAAGATCGTGCAGCGCCTGGATGTCTACACAAATGCACTTGTGGTGGTTCTCTCAGATCCCCTCCAGAGTTGTGCCCGTTACTCATCCAGTTTAAGGATGCACTGGATGAAATGTCTATGTATTTTAGGTGATCTCTGTTTTTTATGTACTTATTTATTTACTTGTTGTGTTTTATATGTATTTTATTTGTGATTCATATGGACTTGAGTCTGCTAATAAACTTTGATTGATTGATTGATAAATCCTGTTGCTAGTTTACAAAGCACTGAATGGTTTAACTTTTGGTTTATTAAAAACCAACCAGGTCTTCTAAATCTCAGCAGTTTTACATCAGGGTTAAAAAATGTCTATTTAGGGGCTGATCGATATTTATGGATTGTCCCTTTGAACAAGTGCACCAGGTTGGCAGCCACAATCCCCACATGGATTGACATCTGTCTCAGCCCCGGTCATCGCAGTCTGTACAGGAAAGACACCTGCTTCTCCAAACTCCACATTTATCCTTCATACCAGCACTTTTGTCACCAGTGATAGGAATTACTGCATTCAAATAAACACTGTTACTAACTGAGCTACTTTTTTAAGTAATCTAACTCATTACTCTGCCCATCGTTACAACGCTGTTACAGTTACTGACGTTTACTGACATAGCGTTACTTTTATAAAATTAAATTCATGTTTGTTTTGGGCTATCTGAACTTTAATATTTATTGGGGCTCTATTGCGCTGCTACTGTTTAGGAGACAGAGGGATACGGCTGAAATTGAAGAATAAACTGAAGTAGAAGTAACCCTGTTGTTGTGAGCAGGTGCTGGCTGAGAATAAAGCAACATCTTATGTTGGAGCCAGAAGTTTTCTGCAGGAGACACAACAGCACTGCATTATGATTCTGCTCATTTAAGCCATTTTTAACCCGAAGCCTGTTTTTTTCCACTGGTGATTATGATTGGCAGAAAAGTAAAATGTCAGGGGTGATTTGAGTAAGTCAGTGTGTGCAGCCGAATATGCACAAACCACATGCACAGCACACACACACAAAGAGGAGAGGAGGAGACATCTCACAACAAACATCAGCCTGAGATTAGTCTCCTAAAGATTTTTCCTCAGATTTTTCCTCAGATTAATCAGATGTTACCCTTTATTCAGGTTATGTTAGTTTTGTTAAGGGCCACACATCTGTTTATTATATTGAAAAAGAAAAATACAGCTCCCAATCTTTCTTTATTTTGCAATGTCATAATCAAAGGAAGATGTTTCTAGATTATGTGTCATAGTAGCAATATTTTAAACTCAATATTGTCCTTAGCTGGCGGAATAATATTAGATTTATTATAGAAACAACGTCAAAGTCAAATACTACAATTTTATGATATCAAGTGATTTTCTTTTCTAAGGGTTTATTTATTTACTTTTGTTTTTAAATCTTCTTAATGTTTCTGCACCATGCTGCAATGTTGGTATGTAAAACGTCTTGAATTGTCCTGTATATGAGATGTGCTGCCTTGCCTTGCATCCTGGTGTTCATGTATAGGAAGTGAACTTTTAATAACCTGGGTTCTCCTGTGGTTTTCTTGCATTATCAAAGCAAATTGAGCATTCAGTTAAGCAGAGCCATGAAGTGGATATCTGGCTTCCACTCCTGCTGCTCATTCTGGACACATTGGTTAAAATCAGATCAGGTCTGAACATCACAGTAAAACCAGAACTGCAGATACTGCTCTGATCCTTACCAGCAGTGAGCAGGTGTTGCACCTGTGCAACTTTTTTTTAGGCATTTTGTTTTGATCCAGTAAAGTTCAACCTGAAAGAAAACCAAACAAAATGTTTAGAATTCAGACCTATCTGCTCACAGACGCAGCTAGCCTGGCTTTGATATAGAGTGTTACAAAGGTGCTTGGAAACTCAATAATCCATCCATCCATCCATCTTTAACTTATATAAATATATTTGCGTATTAATGTGTTGCATCTCTTGGACCATGTTTTTGTGTGTTCACCCCAGGAGGTTGAGGAACTTTTCTCACTCTATAGCAGCAGCAAATATTCTGTAATGAATAATTGTGATATTTTAAGTAATTTTTAAGTCAAATTAATAACCCAACCTGCGCATTTATATTTAGTCTCCAGGTTTGATTTCTTCGTTAACTCCTTATTACTTCCCCTCTTTGACTCATTTCATTTGAAACATTTATCAAAGTAAATCCAGACAGACAAATGTGTTACAGCTTTTTTTCCTTATATACTGTATGTGTGTCTAATTTAGATACCCCTCATTTATCCTTCTGCTCTTTGTCTTTTCTCAGGCATCCTCCTGCTCATGAGTACTTTGACCCCAATGACTTCCTGGAGGGCATTCAACAGGACATAGAGCGCGAGGAGCTAGAGTATGAGGTAAGACACCCTTTTTATTCATACTTTGCTACAAAAGTGGATTGGTAGATGGCCTTGGTGTCTCCAGTCCACCGCAGGTCCTATTGCAGCCTGGTTATTGATGGAGTCCTCATTTAGACACCAAGATATAAACCAGATAGGAACACAGTTGCTGGTTTCTTTCTGCAAAGGTCTACACAAACAAGTTGGTTTTCTGAACTTTATTCCACTGCCGTAACCATTCCCCTCCATATCATCACAACCCGTTCACATTCTTGCGGTAGTACGGACACCATTCACAGGAAGTTAACAGTTCCAGCAGATGTACAATGGCGACATCATTCCTTATTATTAACAGGATCTAATAATTCTCCCTCTGTTCCAGTGAAGATGAGATCTGGTGGATAATTACATTTAACAGATAATAGAGTTACAGTGATGAATCTGATCATTTTGACCACTGTTGCTCACCTCCAGCTAACCAACCATGTTCCATGACACTGAACACTAGAAATTGAGTCCAGATCTGCCAGAGAGTCAGAGTTCATAAGAATTTTGGTAGGTGAACCATGTAGGACTTATCCTCTGCCCTCAGTAACCAGTGCTGCTCGGCCTTCACACCACTTGTCCGTTCAGTCTGACACAGACAAACGGCTATCTTAACTTCAGGTTTAATTTGTGCCTTACTAGGAGGTGGATCTGTATCGACCCAACATCCAAGAAAAGCTCGGCTTGACCATCTGTTATAGAACAGATGATGAAGATGAAGCCGGGATCTACATTAGTGAGGCAAGTGTTGCAGGGAAATGCCCAAGTTT
>JAVQJG010023493.1:0-21012 GCA_036024015.1 Craterocephalus amniculus
AATCAAGCTCTAAAACACAGCGAGCAGCGAAGCGTGCAGCCAGGCTTTACCATGCTGACTGTAGCAATGACTCAAAGTGTGTGTCTGTGTGTGTGCATGTGTGTGTGTGTGTGTGTGTGCGGGGCCAAGGTGACTCCTCACGGAAAAATTAGATGAAGAAAATGATAAATAAGAAGCTGCCCTTCTTTCAGTTTTTTCTCATTAATGCTTAAGTAACTGTTGGTTTTTATCATCTGGTACATTCGTTGTTGTTTCCAAAAGTACAAACACAGAATTTCTCTGATGGACATTTATATTTCAAGATTAGTAAAAGATTAACATTTGAACCTTTGTATATGTGTGTCTTTGAATTAGAAGCACGCTATTTTAGGGAGTTCTACTGTAGCAAGGGTGTAGGTTTGATTTCTTATTCTTGAGCTTATAAATGGTTATTATATGATGTGATTGAGCCAAAGGAGAATTTAAACAAGCAGATGTTTATTATTCAAAATATTCTACGCAGGGACAAGAAATGCAGTATTTAAATTATCTTATTGAACCTTAAGGGAAAATGTCCTCATTAAAAGAAATAATCCAAACACAGTAATTTCCACAGTTATTCATCATCCTCATCCTCTGCAATGTAATCTCTATGTGATCATAGTAGAGTGAATGTTAATCCTTACATTATTATTCGTCTAATTTTAAATAAAAATGTCTTAAAATAATCATGGTTATTATTTTTTGCAGGGATCTGTACCAACAAAAAGCCTTTTAAAGTCTGTAAAATATCATGTGAAGGTCAGCTGAATACTTTGGCATGCCGTCTTATGACTTACATAAGGAATTAGATAATCGCCTTCAACTTTTTTACTTATTTTATTTTCGTGGGTTTAAATTGGCTAAACTGCTCAACACCTCCACCAAGGTTTCTGGTGGTACAACTGCATTTTCCCTGATTTGTTGAGGCCCCCAAAGAGGACCGAATTTTCCATGTAAATGATGCAGAAGTTGGACAAAATGTTCAGCATGTGTTTTGCGTAAAGCATCAATGACCTTTAGCAAGAAAGAAATGGCAGAGCCTATCATGTCAGTTAAAATAGATTATAAGGCAGGATTTATAGCAGTGACCCGCTTGTTGATCTCTTCCAGTAGCTGCCTATATGATGTAAAATGGTTTGGTATCCCAATTCAGTTTTTATGGGAACTCTATTCTGTTTTTCTTTTTCTTTTTGGTATTTGTAATTATTGAAGACTCATTTGATGTACGTTTTCCTTTTTTTAAATTTCATTTTAATGGTTTTCATTTATTTCCTTAGTGGCCTCTGTTAGTGATTTGATCAGGCCATCATGTTTGGTAAATGCGAGTGGATTTTATCATTTTATGTAGTATTGTCTTGAAGACCTGTCTGTAAACAAATAGGGTCAATGAATTTGTTGGCCATGCTGTTGCTTTTGACTCTCTCAGTGGGGATCCATGTACACATCAGATGAATTCACTGCCCAGATGTTGTCTTCAAATTACTTCCTTATGAAAATGAGGATGTTATTTAGTTAGTCTGGAAATGGTTTAAATGACTAAACAGACAGAGTCCTAAGGGGTTGCTTTTCATGCTTTGACAAAAATAGATTTATCAGGAATTAGGCTGTATTAATATTCACTCGGACTCCATTTGTACAAAAATGCACGTTATTCTTTGCTTTTCATTCAGTCATTTTACAATTTAATGTTCATTTGAAGCGAAAATACAAAAATAATATATACTGGCGCATCTATTACCTGGGTTGACCTTCATCACTGATTCTTGTCAGCAGACTGTCAGAGTTAGGATAACGCTTATTAATCTACCGCTTTTGTACCCTCAGCTCAAGGTAGACCCAAAATCATAAACCCAAAATGCCTTGAGCTGTTTCATCTATGTCTCTGTGCAACCTTGATACGCCGCCCCCTGGAGGTTTGTGTGGATCAAAATGATCAGAATCACCTCAGCCGTGACGAGCAGACCAGACGCTGTTCTGGAGTCGCCAATCTGGCCACGGCTAAATGTGTCAGAGCTGAAAATGTAGGAGAAATGTAGCATAACCTCTTCTGATGAGTTGCTGTCTTGTTTCTTGACCTCCACGTGGCAGTGACATCCTCTTCCTCTTCTTCTTCCATACCCTCATGACAGGTCTCATCCATGCTTCACTGCTGAGGTTCACTTCATCCATGGCAGGAATCATGACGTCTGCAATCGTACTGCCTCTGTACTGTCATGTCTTTTGAGGTTGCAGGGGGATTTATAATTTCTGTTGGCATAAGTAGAAGGCAACGTCACACCTGCACACAAAATATTTTACCTTTACTTCACCGCCAACCCATCCAGTACATGTTTTGTTGTGATATTTATTTCTATGCATTAGGGATGCAAACATTAAGCGATTATCAATTAATTGTTATGAAGAAATTACTCAATAAAAATTAATTCAGTACCATAAATCGTTTTTAGCCCATAATTCTTCGCAAGCCGGCATGACGGAGCATTCCTGACTCAGAGTCCTTGACGCACATGCAGGAACACAAGTAATTATTTAATTTATTATATTAAATTCATAATAATACTACTACTAATAATAATAATGATGATTATAATAGTATCTTTGTTTGCATGTGTTGTTCCCTGCCGTTAAGAAGATAATTTTATTGAGGAATATGATTTGCATTTTTATCTTAAGATAGCATTTTTGTAGGAAGGAACGTATTGATTTAAACGGAAATGTAGCTTCTTAGAAAAATTGCCATTTATAAATTAATCAATCATCGATTGATAAGATGAAACAACTATAGATTAATGAATTACTTGATGATTTGCATCCCTATTATGCATTAATGCAACAGAAGGGATCCAGTTAGACCCCAAGTTAGCTCTACTTATAAACAGTAAATGAGTAGATGTTATTTCATTAAAATGTTAAAACTTCCATTTTCAACTCAAAGGCACCTTATGAGATGGCTAAACTGTAGGATGTCAAAAAATTGTGGTTTGAATGGCTGTCAATAGGGACCTTTTTGGGCTTGTGTGTCTTTTATACTTTCATGGTGTGATGAGACGTGAAGTTGTAGTTGAAATCTCATGCTATTTGCATTAACACAACCAAATATATAGACATCCCCCTGGCAAGACGTCCTGGTGAGACGTCAGGGAGGTTTCCCATGGGTTTCCTAGCCAGATGCTCGAGCCACCCCATCTGGCTCCTCTTTATGTGGAGGAGCAGCAGCTGTACTCAGACAGGCATCTTTCTGACTCCAGCACCATTTCAGAGCCTCAGAACCTCGGTGTTTCCTGACAAACCAGCTCACATCCACATTTGGGAGACTTTACACTTGGAGAGCTTGGGAAGTCGGTCATGAAAGTTGATGGTTAAGTTGTCACTCTCCATTTTAAACTAAAGTTTGCAAAAAATAAACAATATATGCAGGCAGCCAAATGAATTTAATTAGTTTCTTCTTCACTGTGACCGACCGATGGCGAGCGAATCACATTCCACCCATCAGTCTCTTGCATTTTCAGGTTCGTAAAAGTTAAATTATAATGAGGAAAAGAAAAAAAAAAGATTAGCCCGCCTCATTCTTGTTCATTTCTATCAATTCCTGTGTGTTCCTTGACTAAAACGGACAAAAGAAAACATTAAATGTGAAAAAAGATGTTTTTGGCTGTAAAATACCATCACAGTTATTGATTTGAAAAATTTATTTTCTAGAAAAACCATGGAAAATGGCTAGATATCAGCTCTTAAAGTGAACTATGAGATATTTTTATGTTTTTCGAAACAAATGTATCTTTTATTTGTACCACACATTCAAAATTGACAAGAAAGTGAGCATACCAGGGTGGTCTATTTTTTTTTTGTGACTATAAGATAGGAAATCACAACAAAATTAGTTTAATCTTAATACCCTCGCGTCTTTCTTTTATAATAATTATATAGTTAATTTTCTTGTATTTATGAGCTGGCATTGAGCTACTCTGCTTTTCTTTTTTGTGTGAAATTACACAATTGCACCAGAGTTGGCTAAAAGCGTGTTTGCATTTGTAAACCTTGGGCAGCTAGACAAACAACGGTAAATACTGAATGAAGACAAGACATTACAAAAATATCATAAATGAACAAAAAACAAAAACAACAAGCCATAAAATAGAGCTTTATGGGTGAAACTGTTACATAACAGTCTAAATAACACAGTTTAGATATATAAATATATATACACACATATATACTTTACAAAGCGTAAGTCTAAATGGTATTAAAAGGCCCTACTGTAATTGTAGCAGCATTTTTGAAGAGTCATGCCCAAAGAAAGGTACTAGTTATGTAACCTGATGTAGTAATTTGCTGCCTATTTTTTTTATATTTTCCTTTTTCATCATTTTACATTGGTTGCATTATTTCTAGTGACTGCTGTCATCATTAATACTGGGTTCAGTTAAATCATAACCAGGTAGCCTCAAGGTTAAACGATGCCTTATTACCCCTAACAGTATTTTTTAGGGCTGGGACGATATGCTTTCCTCCCAGTTTGATTCTTTTATGATTTTTTTTTATGCCAAACCAATTTAAACTGCAATTCCTGTGATTCTTCAGTGTTGCTTATTTTTTTGGTTATTAATTTACTTTTGTAACCCCAGACCATGTGAAAAAAAGTAATCGGGAACCATATTTCTCAGAAAAAACGGGATGTTTTAAGATTCATTTAGCAGCAATACTTTTGAACCAGCTAAATAAGGGGCATTTAAATTTGGAGAATACAACACAGCAGCCAGACCATCATGGTGCTTGTTTGTAATGCCAGACAAGACAAGCAACAAATTCCACAACAACCAAAAAATTAGTTAAAAAAATCGTGAAACTGAAAAATCGCAATATTTATATGCATTGATTTTTTTTTCCCCACCCCAAATTTTACCCATAAATGTCCATGACTTCCTATTCACACACGCCGCAAAGACCACATGCACATACTCATAACACTGTACACTTTTTTTAATTGTTGCTTTAATTGTGTTTCTGTTTTTACTGTTTCTACTTTTCTCCTGCTCTCATTTATTTTAATGTGTCGTCTTTTCTAGGTGGATGAGCAGAATAATGATTTCATTGCGTACTATTTGTTTTGCTGTGCATATAACAATAAACTTCGTGAATCTTGAAACTTCCAACACCCAAAGCAATTGAGTTCTGTAGAGATGAATATTTAATTTATTGCTTATTAAAAACAGTGAAAATCAATTTCCAATGTTCGCATTTCTCTAAAACTGACTGGTATGAGCTTCAGAGGGGAAAATATCTGCGTCATGCGGTTTACTATCTCATAACCCATAGTGTCTGCGGATGTGTGTGGCTGTGTGCAGATGTGCGGTCCCAGCTGGTGGAGCAGCAGCGATGTCTGGAGCAGCAGACAGAGATGCGGGTTCAGCTGCTTCAGGACCTGCAGGACTTCTTCAGGAAGAAAGCAGAGATTGAAACGGAATATTCCCGAAACCTGGAGAAGCTGGCAGAGCGGTTTATGGCCAAAACACGCAGCACAAAAGACCATCAGCAATACAAGTAAGTTTGCATGTTAGGAGTGTATATGTACATACACCTGTGGACAGTATAAGCTTCACTGAGGTAAATCGGTACGTTGAGTCTGACGATTCAGTAGGAACATCAGGATTCAGTTCATTTAGGATTCAAATGGCTGCGATGTAATTAAAGGCAAGGCAAGTTTATTTGTATAGCACATTTTCAGGTTCAAGACAGTTCAAAGTGCTTTATATAAAACATTAAAGCATAAATGCAAGAAGAATTACATTAAAATCATTTAAACACAAAATCATTAAAAAGATTAAAAGCAACAGAAGCTGGGAGACACCGTGCAGATTTCAGTCATAGATAAAAGAGAAAAGCAACGTTTTTAACCTGAACTTAAAAGTTTCTACATTTCGTGAAAGTTTAATCTCTACTAGCAGTTTGATGCATCTTTTTTTCTTCTGTGACTTCTTTACTACTACTTTCCTTTTTTTAAAAAAAAAGTGTTTTCTCACCTTTGCTGGTGAAAACAAAGAAGAAATTTTGCTCATCTTTTGGTTGATGCAACTTCTGTTTCCACCACATAAAAAAACATGGAACAACATGAAATCATCGCGGTCTTTGGTTGACCATATTTCAATCTGAACATTTACGATGCCGGTGCCAGTTTTCCAGCCAAAAGTGCTACACCAGGTTGAACTTATCACGAAAGTGATAAGTTCGAAAGTATCACAATAAGAAGTTCCCCCGTCAAGTTCCCCCATGGCAGCTTTTAACACAGAGGGTAACGGACAGTTTTCAGGCTTAGCCATCATGTCTGTTATGTGCACGCAGACGGTCCAGGAGCTGCATTTCTGCAATGTTGAGTTCAGCCTTTTGCATTCCTCAACATCGTATTTATTTACAAAAAATGCTGTTAAACGCGTTATTAATGCATTAACTAAAATCCATTTTAATGGCGTGAATGTTTTTAATCGCGAGATCAACCCTCGTTCCATTTGAGCCAGCCCTTTGTAGATTTTCTCCATGATTGTTTTGCAAGCAACTCATCAAGTTAGAAAACTACGACACCACACCGGATCTAGTCAGACCGGAAACAAAACAACAAGCACGTTGCACACTTTTGTTCCATGCTACATGTTCAGGAACACTTGCCAGCTAAACACTAGGCTCCATGTGTGGTGAGTTGAGATCTCAAGAAAAGAAAGGAAACTTAAAATTCCGTTGTCAGACAGAATGCTTTGCAGCACTGCGATGCATTCAATGTAGCTCGGAAATCCCAGCTCACAGTACATCTCGCATAAAGACAGCTACAACATCAAAAACTAAACAAATCAGGATTTTTTTATCTGTTTTTCAATGCATATCGACTTCCTAACAGCTTACATGAGCATTAGATCATGACGAATATCCTGTTTAAAGATAGAATGAAATAAAAAATATCAAAATAAAGGATTTTTTTTTAGATAATGCGATGATTATGCAATTAATCCCGCGTTAACTTTAACCCTCATGCGATTAATCACGTTTAAACGTTTTAATCGACTGACAGCACTAAAAGAGGTAAATAATCATATTTTCTAAACATTTATAGTAATGTCGGTATCATAATGTATCAAACCGACGCCCCGATTAATCACGTCCACTTTGTTTTTGACAGGTCACGTTAACAGCCATCAGACTACAGAAGACAAACGTTCTGCTCACATGTGTCGAATAATCTGATGTCTTTGTTCTAGCAAAGCCCATAGAGGCCTCTTGAAAAATAAAAATACAAGACAAGAAAGGCAAACTGCTGTAAAATGCTCAGACATAGATTTATGGTATTCAGGATTATTTTCAAACCTACAGAGCAAAATAAACTACATGCAAATTGTTAAAAATTCTAATTGCAATCTCAAAATCTATTTCAGACTCAATGTTGACTCATTTATATGAAGTAATATATCTATGTTTAAAATTTAGGATAAATAATAACTTCTTTACAAAGTAAAAAAAATCTTTCTGTATCAAAATGATAAAGATTTAACATAGTAAAAATCTTAATATATTTAATTCATTTATTCATTAAAGCTTTTTTCTTTTTCATTTTTCCTAATTTGATGTATTTTCTTTCTCCTCTTCTAGAAAAGACCAGAACCTGCTCTCCCCTGTTAACTGCTGGTATTTATTGTTAAACCAGGTGAGTTAATGTCTTTTGGACTTTAATTAAAACCAGTTTACAATCGTACGTTCCTTTAACGCTGTCTCTGGTCTCCAGGTTAGGAGAGAGAGTAAAGACCATGCTACTCTCAGCGACCTCTACCTGAACAATGTCATCACCCGCCTGACGCACATCAGCGAAGACTCGGCTCGCCTGCTGAAGAGGGTGAGCTGCTCTTCATCATTATACACTAAAAAACACATGATTTTTGGCAGGTTTCACTTCTGATGGGAGCGTCTTTAACTGGTCAAATGATGTCAAATCGAATGGAGATGCTCTAGTTTAATGAATAAAAAAATTGTTTTATTATGGTAAAATAAAAAGATTTATGTATTTTCTTATATTGCATTATTTATTATTAATATATTATTATCAAAGTATAAAATAAAGCATCTATACAAAGCCGAAAGACAGAGCAGGAGAGTCTAGATTATTTGGGTTGGTCGTTTTTCTCTGTTGGGGCACATGACCTTGCTAAAGATGGCTGAACACACTGTACTATCCAAGTAAGAGCAACACTTTGTAAGTATACAGCTAAGGTAATAGTATTTTTAATTAACTAAATAATGTTTTGCGAAACAAAATAACGCCAAAATAAATATTTTATGGATTTTAATTTTTCCATATTGAACATTTTAAATAAGGCAACATATTTATTGAAGCAGTTTTTATGGATTTATTCATCTCAGAAATCCTAGAAAACAAGAATTGTAGCTTTACTTATATCAGAAATGTACAAAGTCTAATAATCAGTTTGCAAAGAGCCTAAATATTCATTATAGGCCTAATTACAACGCAATGAATCGATGGAAAACACACAAGTGCTATACGAAGGTCAGAATATCAGGTATTCGATGCTGTGTTTTGTCAGCCTGACTGTTTGAGGAACGTAACTCAAAACGTTCTGGGCAGATTTTGCTTAAATTTTCAGGAAAAGTAAACAAGTGATTCATTTTGAGGGTGATCTGTAACATCGCCTGGATCCAGGAATTTTTTAAGGAATAGTTTTGCAATTAGAGCTTCTAACTTAATAATCATGCCCAAACGTTTAATGGAAAAAAAGGCAATAGCTTGGCAGAGTTTTGCACTCTGTTAGGGCTTTTACTTTACTTTTTAACAACGAGGCTTCCAAATCCAGGAGGCTGCTGCACCTTTAAATCACGCGCTTCTTTCAAGCCGTTCGGATGCCAGTGCGCTTCTTATAAAAGATGTCAACATTTATTCATGTAAAGTTCAGTATGTTCTAAAACAGAGCAACCAGCATCTCTGTGTTTCACCCTTTACATAATACTTTATAACCATCTCATCCAGAATGTCTGGAGGTTAATAATAGACCCACGCAAGGTCCTGTGTGGTAAAAATTCCCACATTAGCTGTTCTGAGCCAGCCCGATGTGCACATTTTACCCTTTACCTCAGGCCTATTTGTCATTCTTTGTAATTCTGTGGTATTTTGTAGAATATCTGTTGGCAAAGTAACAAGCATATTTCAAACTTTGCCTAAAAGCACCCAGTACTGTAATATATACAAAGCTGACATTTTACACTTTGCATTCTTTATTTATATCTTACTTTGCATTTAATCTACTCCACATCATTTTTATTTTTTCTTAACCCTTTGTCTTCCTGCTCTACCATTTTCCAGAGCAATTTTTTTAGTGATTATCATGAAATTAGTAAAGAAATGATGAAATAAACCTGCCGGAACCAGTTCGTTTTAGTATGTAATACCAAAGAAAGTGGTTTTTTTTACCGTTTACCTCTCATTACTTAACTTTTATCTTAACTCTTTGCTAAAAAAAACATTTATTTCTTGTGCTAACGAAAAGAGAAAATGCAAAGAAACATTTCTTTCTTGGTTTTTTTTTGTGTGAAAGTGAAAAGGTTAATTAAGCATTTTATTTAAATGTTTAATTAATGTTTATTTAAGCAGCATCCCATAGGCAGAGGCTAAAACATCAGCTGGGCGGCTGCAAAGAGGAATGCATCTGAACTGAGCTGCAGACACAGATTCTGCTGCTCATCCTCTGCAGGTTCGTCACATGAACAGATTATCTGATTCTTCATTACCGTGAAATTATCGACTGGTGGCTGCTTTGAGTAAAGGACACGAGCCCGTCTTCTAACCCTGCACAGCAACACTGGAGATCTGTCAGGCATGCTGAGCGGCTCCACATATATAAATGGATTTGACCACACACAAACAAATGTAATCATAAATGAAACAAGCCGAGCTGCGCTCTGCTGAATCTCTGCCTCATGCATTAAACAGCCGGCCAGTTTGGGGAAGGAGTTATGTGGCAGCATCAATATTGCATTATGCTAAATGACTGAGGAATCCCAGGATGGATGAATCCCATTCCCATAGCACCCACTGAGAAAAGATGCGTTGAGCTCGTCGCCATGGCCACGGGGCTGTTGGCGTTTCCATGGACACTCAGCCGTCTGTCTCTCCTCCCTCAGAGCGGCGTTTCTGAGAGGACGGAGCGATGTGATGGAGGTCCTGCCGTTCGTAGCTGCTGGCAGCCGCTGCACTTTAGTTAGCATGAATAAAAGAGGAGCCGGAAGCGAGATTAATAATGAACGCGCCGAGCTAAAGTTAGAGGCGGCCGGAGGCGTGCGAGCGCGTGCACGTGTGTTTGATTTGCTGAACGCCACAGCAGGCCAGCAAAGCTCAGGGGAGGACCAACTTTACTTTTCATTAAACAAGCGACAGAAAAAATAACGAAGCTGGAAGTCTTCACACAGAAACAATGCAAAGGTGTTGAGAAGATGGACAAAACTGCTCTACTGCAGTGGGCACCGATTTTACAGCTGTTTTCTAGTATATTCATGGGTGGAGATGGAAAATTTTTAATTTTGCCACTTTAGGGGATGTCAGTAAGTCAAGCAATGCACTGTCAATTAGTGTAAAATGAATATTTATATATGTACATTCATACATTGTAATAACCAAACAGGAGAAGAAAATGATACAGCTATATTTTTATAGAATGCATGTAATGGAAATATGGAAAACATATTTAATTAATCATTTTAAACAAACTATCAAAATACATTAAAAAAATAAAAAGTAAAATTTGATTAAGAAATAAAAAAGCATCACTGTATGTGTTTCTGGAAGTAAATTACTGTATGATGTTTCCTAATTCATGCATGAAAGGGTTAAAGCAGCTGTGACAAATAAAGGGTAAAAATTTGGTGTGATACTATTAAACTATGGTTTGTTACCTAATCTTGCAGCAACTTACGATTCATCCGATTCTGATTCTTGGGGTAACGAATCAATACTGTATAGATTCTCGATTCAAACCGATCTTAACTCACATTCAGTCCTCTTTTAGTAACAAAACGTGGCGATTAACTCTGTTCCTCTATAAGCCAGAAACGGCTCTGAGGAATTGCCTCATTGTTTGAAAGAAAAACTGATCATTTTCATCAAAAAACGGGTTAAACTTAGCTAACATGGCAAAGTTTAACATGTTTTTTTCACTTAACAGCAGCTTTGAAAGTCAAGCTAATAATTTTTATTTGGAAATTTTGATACGATTCTGATTCTTGATGAACAAGAATCTCAATTCAGATAAAAAACTATTTTTTCACCACCCGTACGAATAACCTCATGGTAACTAAAAATGAAGCATTTATGGATGTTTTCTGTTCTCGTCTGATCCTCAGAGTAAAGAGATCATCTTTCAACTTCAGGAAGACCTCATGAAGCTTCTGAACGAGCTTTATACCGTAAGTTTATTCCTCTTCTTTAACTTTCATAGGATTTCTATACTTTTATATTTGGTCTTTACTTTCTTTGCACAATACCTGGAAATAAATAAAAAGAGGCCATAATAAGAGTGAAATATAGTTTATGTGCGTTTTTCTGTAACAACACAGAAACTGGGCCAAAGAAGAGTCACAGAGGGATTTTCTAGATGCTCTGAATTCCTTTTAAATGTAAATTCGATACAAGTTTTCGATGCTTCAAATTCAAAGATGTTTGTCTGGGCCAGCGTAAATTTCTAAGTGTTATTTTTCCAGCCTAAAAAGAGCTTTGAAGGAGAAAATCTGCTGATTATCGTCAGTCAATCCTCAAAGTTTATTTAAGGTCAAGCTTTCTGTGCAAACAGGATAAATCAGATTAGAGCCGGCCTGATAACCTTGGCCACATAAAGATGGCGGGTCCTTGCTGCACTGCATCGCTGTGCTTCTGTCTGACTGTGGTATTATGGGCTGCTGTTTCCTAGGTGATGAAGACATATCACATGTACCACGTGGAGACGATCAATGCGGAAGCCAAGCTGCGGGAGGCGGAGCGCCAGGAGGGCCGCGTGAAGGGCATGTCGGGGACGGGCGGAGGGGTGGAGCCTGTTTTCGGCCTGCGGATAGAAGAGCGCCACCAGAGACGCAACACCGCCCGCAAGATGGAGAAGATGAGAGAGAAGGTAATATAATAGCAGTTTACTTCTAAAGTAGGATTAATAAAGATCTTTATATAAGTTTCCATCCCAGTCTGACCCACCTATAAGATGCTGGGATACGCTTCCTAACGATCTTGCAATGGATGGAGGGTTTTCACATCTACTTTTCCCAAATTTCTGGCAGATTTGTTCAGATTTTAGTTTCATTGAGCAAAAATGTTTTGCATTTGTAGCCCATGGGTTGGTACTAATTGCTCTGTTAGCAGTTAATTACCATCTGTAAGAACCTGGATAAGCAGATTTCTTATTATCAAACAAACCAAAACCAACAAAATAAAACATCAATAGCAAAGTTTACGGATCTAAAACAAGGTGAAATACATCCATCCATCCATTTACTTCCACTTTTCAGACATCCCTCTCACTGCTGACGCTTCCCAGGTCGTCCCGAGGATTTTCCCAGGCCTGGAGGGATGTATAATCCCTCTATGGTATCTCAGTCTCCCCTGAGGTCTCGTCCCAGTGAGGCTTGCTTGAGAGACCTCCAAGAAATAGGATTCATCCTAACTAGATGTTCCAACCACCTCGGCTGAATCCTTCGGAAATGCTCGAGCTCCTTACGCTTTCTTCCATTAAATCTCTCGTTTGCAACCCCAATGGTCTGACTCGAAAGAAAAGCCAAACTGAGACTGAAATTTTAAGTTTAATTTCACAAAATGGAATATTGAGGGGCCTGGTTTGGTCCAGGTTAGAATCCACAGCAGCAAGGTGGCAGCAGACTGAACTGAGGCTGAGATTAACATTTCAGAAACGAGGAGGCTGTGATAAAAACAGCTGGATTGTTGGGAAGATGGCGTCAAACACTTTGGGACCGAAAAGTGAGCGGAGGAGAGTTAACTTCTTAATGGAGAAGAGGTGAAGGAGGGGGATGGTAATCAAAAGGCATGGATGAAAACAATCAGAAACCTTGGCCAGCAGAACACCAGTCAAACCATGACAAATAACTGAGGTTTGGTACCAAAACGGACCAGAAATGAAAAAGTTTTATATCCCCTCCGAAAGTCTGAACAAGAAGAAGAGTTTTCTCAGTTTAGAGCTAAAAGTTTTAGAAACACACAAATCCCAGGAACTGATGCTGGATGCTGGACTGAAGAGACTGAAGAGTGCAATGAAAATGTAAAATCTCTATATCAAAAGATTATTTAAATTATAATAATCCATGAGTAAAGACAGATTATACAAAAAATGTAGCAAAAGTAGAATAAATCCACAGTGGTCTCACAAGTCATTATTAAGTGTATAATTTCAGTTTGAGTTCACAGGTACCTTCACTTGGCCAAACTTTGCTAAAAAAAGGTCCTTCTGGTCATTAATACCAAATCTTAGACTGTTAAGATATATATATAGTCTGATATTAATGATTTCCATTGATGGAAACAAACCATTGTGAAGGAGGGTCATAGATTAAAATGATCGAAGAAGCATCTTCTGGGGCAGACTTTATATTTTCACTGAGCGGTTTAGAGCCATGACCTCGGATTCAAGGAAGTCCAATTCTGTGTAAAACTCAATAAACCTCAAGAAAAAAGCAAAACCACTGGTTGCTTTCTAAAGGAGAAGAGAAAAACACAAAAAAATATAAATGATTTTTTACATAAAGACTTCTAGCTCACACACACACTGCATCTAAATAGGAAGAAGGTCTCAGGTCAGTCCAATTAAAAAGACCTGGCAGCATAACATTACTACAGAAGTTAGACTTATAACCTTTGGGGGAAAGAAGCAGAAGAAAACTACACCGAAGTAAGTAAGATTAGGGATAAACAAAGAGTTGCAAGTTGCTCTGAACAAATTACAGCTAATCAGGAACCTTGGAGGAAATGGTATCCCACCAATCCCAGACAGGGAATGTCTGCAAGCTCTTCCCTACGAGAACAGGTAGATGCTTCTTATTTATACGATCTGGTTCAACAATGAGATTAAAAGATGTCTCCAGAGAGAGAGAGGAAAAAAATGTAAATAAAAATCAAAAAGTTCCAGCAGATCAACATGAGATGTAAAAGTAGGACACATGGAAGTCTGGACATGACCCCCCGGTTTCCTCATAGCCTCCATGAGCCCAAAGCTTTCCCATCACACCTCATGGCCCTCCTCTGCCTCCAGCTCTAGCCTGCAGTCATGTGAAGAAACAGCTGAAGAGGCTGAACCGATTAAAAACGGTTTAAATGGCAATCTATGTTGAAAAAAGGAAAATTGTTTCGGATGCAATGCAATCAATGCAGATGACTTTCAAAACTAATAAAACATCTATTGTTCATAAAAAAATTTGTGATCATTTCCATATGTATAATAATTATTTGTTCAGGTTTAACTTTTGAAAAAAGGGCAAATATAAGAAAAAGACAATTAATTTGCCCATAAAATGACTAGCATTAATTTTGTAGGAAAAAATTTGTAAAAAATCAAAATCGAGAACTTTAAATCTGGAATTGAATCGAATTGTGGCTTGAGTGAATCGTTACATCTTTAGCTCAAACACGAGTCAGATCCAGGAACATTCTGCCTTGTTTCAGTCGCTAGAAATCACAACCATATGAACCAAATGACTACAGACCAGTTCCCCAAACATCTCACATCATGGAAGTCCTGCAGAGACTTTTGGCTCATCCCAGTAAGCAGGTGAACACCTTTTAGGACCCATTACACTTTGCACGTTGTAATGGGTGTAATGTAATGGGTCGGTGTCCTCTGGGTTTTCCACATGCCCCTGCTGCAACACTCCTGACTTGTCTGCAGCTTGCAGCTCCTGGAGCTGATTGTCCAGATAAAAAGACCAGTTTTGAAAATTAAAATGCTATGAATGAATGATGAAAAGATAAAAGGGGAGTTATGACAGAGTTGTGTGAGATACGTTGCTTTAAATCTGGACTCAGATTAACATTTTTGTCTTTCTCATGCCTTTTTTTTCTTGATCAGAGGAAGGCAAAATATTCAGAGAACAAGCTGAAGACCCTGAAAGCCAGAAATGAGTATCTACTGACTCTGGAGGCCACCAACGCTTCTGTGTTTAAATACTACATCCATGATCTGCCCGATATTATAGACGTGAGTATATAAATCCTTACACCAAGTATTTATTTTAGAAGAAGAAATATACAAATAGTTTTAATCCTGTAACAGTACTCACACTGCGAGGAAGTGTTTTTTATTAGGAGTGCACTGATCGGTGATCAATACATGTGAAACCGATCTTATCCGCAGATCATAACTACCTCGCAAAAAACACAAAATATTGTTAACTTTTTTAAGTAAGAGGCTCAAAACTGGTTTAAAATTCAACCTGTTGAGCTAGTTTTGTGTTTACAATTTTAAAATTAGACTAAAGGAACTGATATTTTTGTTATGTGGACAGCAGTGCTCACAGCTTTTCATTTATATTTTTAGAAAACTAGCTTGTTGTGCACTTATAAAGTTTGCATTGCAGTATAGGTATTGTTGTTTTTCAATAAAACTAAATGCAGACATTGAAGATGTAAGCTATCAAGTCAATCCTGAGGAGAGATCGGTATTGACAGGTCAGATTTCTTAAAGATTGGTGAAAACTACAATCAATTTTAATATAATACTATTTAATTGATTTACTTTGCAAATTTAACAGCTTTTAAACCCTTCTGATTGATAAATATGTTCCAACTCTGTTCTAGTGCTGTGACTTAGGGTACCACTCCAGTCTGAGCCGGGCTCTGAGGACCTACCTATCAGCTGAATTGAGCCTTGAAGCGTCCAGGAGGGCGGGTCTGGAGGTGCTGGAGGGGGCTGTGGAGAACCTGGACCCGGCGCGCGACCGGCAACGCCTGCTGGGCCTCTACCCCACCGCCTTCTGCCCGCCGCAGCGCTTTGGTTTCCAGGCCCACATGGGTGACGCCGTCAGTGTTCATTTAATTTCTGCAAACAGTCATTCAGTCTCATTTAAATTATAAAAAACAGACCAGTTAGAAACCAGTAAACCACTTTCTTTTAGTTGTCATAGAACAGCTTAGATTGTAAATAAAGTTTTAAGTGTGACATTAACAGTAAACCTTACAATTGAAGATGAAATTGCTTTTTATTAATAATCATGTTGTTGTTTCACTTCCTGTCAGGTGGCCCAGATCACATCTCAGCCGCAGGTCCAAGCCGAGCTCACCCTGCGCCTCACGCAGCTCCAGACCCGCCTGGCATCCCTGAAAATAGAAAACGAGGAGGTCGGTAACGCAAACGCAACAACCAGGTTGTCAGAAATGGATCGAAACAGATAAATTTTGCTTGTTATCACCTCTGGTGGATTTACAGTATATATAAAGGTCAAAGGTTAATGACTGAAGCATTATATATGTGATTTAAAAAAAGTGATTTTACTGATGTCTAACAACTTTAATAGAACATGACGGCCACTGTCCAATCACAGCTGTGCTTAGTATTTGAAGTCATTTCCAAATGTCAGTAATTTTTACAGACTGACCCTTTAAAGAAAGCTACAGTCAGTCCTGTTCACACTGCAGACAAAGGTGACTCAAATCAGACTTTTTTGCTCAAATGTGACACAATGACATAAAAAAGTGCAAACTTTTTCTTCTAATGATCTGTCATGTAGTTGTTGAATTGTTTACCTGTCCCAAAGAGGCTAAAAAAACTCACTTATTACACTTTAAATACTGTTCCTGACAATTAAAAACTTTGCTTAGAGTTATGGTAATTTATACAGTTTTAATGGGGTGATAATGTAGCAGATGTGGCCTCTAAAAATAAAAATTGAGCCATGTGAGGGCGCCTCTGGTGTCCTCACTGTTGTCTAGCACAGAGGGCAGCTGTTAACTCAGCCTGAAGGGCATAAAAATGCTGAAGGAGTCGGGATTAATGAGCTGCATCTGCACGTCTCAGCAGCTTACAACATGCGCACAAACACACCCTGATTATCATAGGCAAATAAAAACATCCTTACATCCATTATCCCAGCTGTAACTATCAGCTCATTTTGCATATGTATTGGGTGGGAATGCTCACACCGCCTCAAATATTTTGGGGGGAAAAAACCCACCCTTAGATAATTATATATTCATAATTTATGAGTTGAGATTAATTGAACAGAGGCTCAGCTTCCGTCTCATTTGTTTTCTTTTTAGGTGAAGAAAACCTGGGGCGCCACTCTTACCACCCTGCAGGACATGACGGTGCTGGACGACTACGACGTCTCTCAGAGCTTCACCCACAGCCCCTCGTCTGAGTCCGTCAAGTCCAGCGTGTCTGACGGGTACCTGAACAAGCCGAGTCTGGCCAAGAGACGGGCAAACCAGCAGGAGACGGAACTCTTTTACTTTAATGTGAGGAAGCTGCAGGGCATCATGTTCACACTCTGATGGGCTGCTGTCAAAACGTCTCAAATCACACTAAAGTTATTAATAGTGCAGGATGTAGGAGTCTTCTTTGTGAGGTCTTCATTACTGGCGGGTTTTGGTGGGATCCTAGAATAAGTTTTTTATTCTGGCTGCATTATTCTTCCATCAAAAATGTAGGAAAATTAATCTCATCTCTCTCAATTTGCCTCTCAAGAACAACAATTGTATCCTATAAGCTCCCAAATAACTAGAAACTATCCAGCTGTTCAGTATGCTCCTACTGCTCGTATTCAAGCATACCCTTGTTTAATGTGGATGTATAGCAAATAAAACAGCAAATGACCCATCATTTCAGCACAACTCCGACCGAGAAGCCATTAGCACAGGGCTTCTCAGTCCAAAGAGCCAATTTTGGCCTCAGCCTAGCGAAGTAAACTAGTTTAAAGCCACAAATGTTACATTATCGTTTGCAAAAAAGATGACTAATAATTAAAGGAAATAAAAATAGCTCTTTTTTAGGTTTTAAAAGAAAAACAACTTTGTAAAAAGATGATTTTCCTCTATCAGATGCACATGAAAATCTCTATTTTTAAATGATAAGAAAGACAGCTCAAAGAGAATATTATTGGTACTTCTAGTATCATTATGTTGTGGAAATTCAATGCAAATATTTCATGGAAAAAACTGCTAAAGCCCGCATTTGTCATATTTAGATTTTTTATATATTTATGTAACATTAGTTTGTTCGTTATCATTTTTAACCTGTTACTATTATGAGAGGTCCTCTTGCTTTGTGCAAGTTGAAATGCTAAACATTATTAATTTCTTTATCCAACATTGTCTTACAACTGCCCTATGTGTCGGAAGAGCTGATCTCTATTCATCTCAGATGCCTCTATAGTCCTATTTCTGCTGTTCAGTGAGAGGGATTCATGCTCGCATCTTCAAGGCTTGTTAACCCGCCAGTATCGTAATGTTTACTCTGCCGCCGTTAGAGCATCATCAAGGAGATGGACAACACATCACCTGAAAACACATGACACAAAAAGAAAGATTTTAAGTAAAAACCTAAAGTTACTGTTTTAAACCTGTCATTATGTCCACATTATGTCTTTTTTTCCACAAATGTAAATGTCACATTATGCATAATCATGTTAACAGGAGTTGTTTTGCCTTTTAATCTAAACAGCAGTAATTTAAGAAAATTAAGAATGAATTTGCGGTCAGAACACAGGTTTAAGAATATATTATGTAAACATGTCAGGTTATAGCAAGTTTGGTCATTTACTTTATATGACCAAGGCAGGGAAGAAGGAATAAGAAAACATTGAAAAAGATCACACAAGTTAAGATAAAACAATTAGATAGATGTCATTCCAGCTTCATTTTCTTCTAACTTTTGTTTTATTTAAGGGTGAAATATGTAAAAGGCTTCCTTACAATAGATTGTAAACTATTTCACAACTCCTTTTTTTTAATTACTAAAGGGGCAGCCTGTCTGAGCGAGGCAGCTCAGAGCTTTTTCCTGTTTTTAGTTTATGTTAGCCAGATGCTTTATCTATCAACGTGCAGTTTATTTTAAGCTATTTTATTCCCATCAGAACTGTGTCAGGTCCTGTGGGAACCCCAATTTCACAGCAACTGTCTACATTAATATCTTAAATACGACTCAAGTATGCTAAAATATTCTTGTAACGAGAACACAAAAAAACTGTCTGTTTTTGTCTCCTCAGTTTAAAAAAATCCTGAATCCACATGGTCAAATTATTACCCACATGTGGTAAAATTTATTTGTAGAAGGATGTGATTAATCCTGCAAACAAACAAATATTCAGTAAATAAACTGAACCTGCCTGGTGCAGGTAAAAAACTGTATAGTCTGGTATTTACTGTCCTGCTTAGACTGATATGATGTTGTTTGCCTAAACAAACATGACACAGTGCACTCAGCTTGTATTTTTGTCTTTTATTGACTGTCCTAGACAACATAAGATTACAACCAAGCCCGATTTTATTACATTGTTTGATCACATTATCATTTACTTCTTTTTCTGTTGTATTATATCTAAATCTGATCAAATAAGGTCAAGTCTGCACCTTCATGCACAGCTTTTCTTTGAGTTTCTTCCCAACATGCACTAAAAAACATTATTATTCTACATATTTACCACGAAATGCACCTCTGGTTCTGTCATCGATCTTCTTTGTCAGGTTCATCTCGTACTTCACCATTATTCAGGCTTCATTTTAATGTTTTATGTGAAGGGGCTGTAGTGACTCTGCAATTCCCACTGGGATTAATAAAGCACAATATCCATCTGTCTCTTTTTCAATCCTTTAGAAATTCCGCGAGTACCTGGAGGGAAGTAATCTCATCTCCAAACTGCAGGCCAAACACGATGTATTAAAGAAAGCCTTAGCGGAGGGTGAGACTGAATGAAAGTCACTTGTCTTCTGTCTTATATGCTGTGATACAAATGGTAATTTGTATTTTACCTTTTTAAATGTCCCCTTTTCATTTTTCTGCCTGCAGGATATAAAGCCGAGCTGCTGACTACCAGGTAAGGGCTCCTCTCATGCCAGCGTTCACATTTCCTTTTTGTGTTATTAATAAGTCTTACGTCTCTTCCCACCACTTCAGTTTGAACTCTGTGAAAATGAAATACTCCTGTTTCTCTCTGTCTCTTCTTCTCTTTCTGCTCATCACAGTCGTGGGCGGAAGAACTCCCATAGCAAGCACCAGGTAGAGTTTTACTTTAGTCCGGCTGGAGGGGGGTTTTCTGGGAGTATGTGGTCACATTCACAGTTAGGGGTGTAATTTCCACTGAATTTATCCTTTTTTAAGAAGAATCTAAACGGAAGGTGTCGTAAAAATAGTGGGACACTTTAAATTGTCTGAACTAAAGGATCAAACAAGCTGTCAGGAGTCAGAAAATAATTTGCATGTGGAAAATATTTCAGATTTTAAGCCTAAATTAGTGAGTGTTGATTTGTAGGGGGATAGGAACCAGATAAAAAGGACTAAAAGGGGAAATACGTTTAAGAAAGTTGTCATCGGTGTAAAGACAAACATATGTTTGCTGGTTTTCTTGCTATACACCCACAAGCACAACAAGCTTAACAAGCAACAGAGAGGGGCCTATTTCTATGCCCTGAGTCTCACCTGGACAGGTTCATGTCACTGAGAGGATCCTAGGAGACATAGCTCCAAAAAGAAAAAGAACTCCAAAAAAGTATTATGTAGATTTTCAGTCCAAATTGTTTTAACCCTTCAACACCTAATATACAATTTCTGAGACCTGTTGCATCACTATATGGTAAAAATGTTGGATACCCATTGTACTGCAGCAATCATAACATCAATCAATTATTATTATTATTATTATTATTATTATTATTATTATTATTATTATTATTATTAATAATTAAATAATTAATTTATATTTATTATTATTATTATTATTTTTACACCCTCAAAGGTTAAATAAAGACAT